>KN884481.1:87757-100298 GCA_000934455.1 Apostichopus parvimensis
AAAATTGCTGCAAATTTAGGCAAATTTGACACACTATCTATGATGGGATCATTGGCGACATGATTTTCTTACATTTTTTAATATTTTTTTTATTTTATGTTTTTACTCTTAGCAAGATTATAGCCATTACCAAAATTAATGGCTATAAGGTTAAAATTTAAAAAAAAAATCGAGTTTAATAAGAGCTTTACATACTGTATATTGACAGATAATTTTGATGCATTATCATCACGAATCTCAAATCACCAAATGCACGGTTAAATATCAAGATTGGATAATTCTTTCCCTTCATATAGATTCGCCGCTCACACGCATATATCGCTCAGATCCCAAACAGTACTACCACT
Organism: Apostichopus parvimensis; assembly: GCA_000934455.1. Classification (NCBI taxonomy): domain Eukaryota; kingdom Metazoa; phylum Echinodermata; class Holothuroidea; order Aspidochirotida; family Stichopodidae; genus Apostichopus; species Apostichopus parvimensis. The sequence goes on from KN884481.1 coordinate 88,105, forward strand.
CGTCAAAATTGTCTTTAAATAAAAAGCAGTCCTGATCATTTCCTGTTTTAATTAATAATTAAATCCTGGTTGCAATTTTTCCTTGAATAATTCGTTAAGCTACAAGTGATCGTGACATTTCTACCCAGTTTCTCTCCCCTTTTGGTTTACTCTGTATGCTAGTATAATGATGATAGATTCTGCCAGCTTAATGTCCAGCAGTTTGATCAAACATAAAGACTGCCTCGTTATCATCTCCATCAATGATTGATCTACTCCCGGAGTTTCAACATGTTAGATATAATTTATCGATCACAGAATCGCTAATAAATTGAACATGGAAGTTTCTTGTGGTTTTCATCGTTTAAAGTTGGCATCCGGGTGGTGCCTTGTTTTTTTGTCGTTTTTGTTTTTTTGTGTGTTTCAAGAAATCATGTTTCGAGGCTTGTACAGAGATAACGATACATATGGTGGCCATTCAAGCCATTTATTGTATTATATCCAGCAGTTTTGGACACCCCTGTAAGGACTTTGGTGTGGTCCATGCCAATTACTGTAGGCTGACCTTATCAGTGACACAGTATATTATATGCCATGTTAGGCAGAGGTTTTGACGGTAGACAATCCGACACATCTCTCCCACAATGTACACATTTGGTCATTTGTATTTTGCTACATTTTGAGGAGGGGGGGGGTAATTCAAATTTGCTGTTTGGACAACCAAACAATGGATCGACTCGCTACAAGTCTACTAACGATAAAGTAAATATATTATCACCCGATTCCGGCTTTAAGAAAATTGAGCTCTTCTTCTTGGAAAATGGCGGAGGAACACTTTTCCAATAAATTGCAGCTAGGAGTAATAAAATGTGATCTTGGATTTGTTAATAAAGTTGAGAGCCGCTTGAAATTTATCAGGGACGAGGATGTCTGACAGATAAACCTTGTATTGACACATGCAGACTCTCCCTTATCGAAATTGAAATCTAAACACTCTCTATATTTAAGACCCTATAGAGCTGATATTAATGAGATAAACAGGCAACAATTGGAAAACAAGATATTATACAAAAACAATGAGAGAGAGAGAAAGATGAATAGGCAAGGAATTCCTATAATTTTGCATCCAACAAACTTGTCAACTTAATCCATTCAACAGCTAGTACTGTATGCGACTGATTTCATAGAAATTATCGCAAATACAGTAGCATTAAATAAAAAATTAAACCTCTGTGAAGTAAGAATTAACTGAACTTAATCATGAAGGTTTTTTTTATCTGGGTTAACATCTTCAAACCGGAATTTAAAGATAAGATTGTTTTACAGTGTAAAAGGAATACAATTTTCAATTTTGACATGGAAGGCAATGTAATTTCTATGAGATGCAGTGGCATGTGGTTAGAGATATGACAGTTTCCAATTGGTTGTGAGGTTCACATTGTCGGCGGTGCAACAGAAGATGAATATAACCTGTTTTATTGCTAGGCAACACCAAATTCCTAAGATGCCTATGTTTAACCTTTACCATCTCAACAATTCACTGGCACACATATATATATCGACCTCTATGCAGTAATAAAGCACTGTGGATAGCTAGCCGTGCTACACACTCTCTGTACACTAGCTGTGCGTGTTCAACATTTAAATCAGATCCCTCGAAGAACAACCGGTATTAACACAATGTCTCACAAACTCAGAATGCCAACAACCGAGATGGCATGCGAGTCAGTGACAGGTACTGACTAAAGTGTCGCTGGGGAAATATGAGACCACCAATAGCAACTCAGAGAGTGCGCTTTACGAATATCTTCATTAGTCGTCTTCTAATCGGCCAAATAAAAGGGCACGCTATTACTGGGCAAAGATTTAGCGAAACGATAAAACTAAATAAAAAATATATATGTAAATGAGATATTCAAACCCAATCCTGCAGGACATTGTTCCAATGATGGTGAGAAATATGAGACAACCAATAGCAACTCAGAGAAGGGGCTTTAAGAATATCTTCATAAGTCGTCTTATAATCGGCTAAATAAAGGGCACGCTATTACCGGGCAAAGATTTAACAAAACGTATGATGAAACACAAAACCTACACTAACTTAGGACTTATTGTCAAAAAATCACAAGACAGAAAAAAAAACCCAGAAGAAATATATATGTAAATGAGTTATTCAAACCCATTCCTGCAGGACATAGTTCCAATGATGCTCATTAACCTGTCTGTATTCTGTGAGTGTTTTTGTCCCTTCTGTTACTGTTACTTGTCATTTAGCCTTTGAAGAAGATCCTGCTAGGATCGAAACGTCAGGCCAACTTACTTTTACACATTCTCTTACAGTACATAGGGTTCTCTCGTGGATAAGCAGTTTGCTAACAGTTTTATTTTATTTTTATTTAGAATATAATACAGGTATATATGTACCAGGGAATGGTGTACATGTCTGTCTGTACAAGTTCCCCGAGTGAGACATGGATACCGTTTCCAAAAATTGGTAAACAATGGGGAGGGTTATATGTTAGAGATATATACTGTACAGCAAGCTTCATGGAAACTTTCATTCGATATGGCGTAATTTCTGATTCTTTGTGCAGGTTTTTAAAAAAAAATTTTTTAACAAAGACCAAAGCCTAAATGTTACTATACAAAAACTGCAGTCTAAAATCCAAAATCTATACATATTATAAACGACAAATTAATATTCTAAAGGAATGTTTTTGTAAACTTAAGAAACAAGGAAGATATTAACTGAGATATTTAACCCACTGCTGCTGGTTATTTTTCTTTAACATGATATGTACATATACAATAAATACACCAGCAAAATGTATGCACCTCAAGAAACCAAATATTCGAATAAAAGTTTAAGACACTCAGCGTATTAAACAAGACTTTATTTGCTTTTTGGAGAAAGAGACTTTAAAATTAGGGGATGCTGGGTTCATTCACAATTTTCACCTTTTATATAGAGCATATTTTTTCTGAAATGTTGCTGAACTTCTGAACCTCTGTCGTATGAGATTTAAAGAAATATATCTGTCGTTTTACAATCAATCTTTTTTATACATCCTATCATGATCATTCCTGATTCTTTGATTTGATTTGATTTATTTGATTTTCCACAGATAAAAAATATATACATGTATATATACATGTGGAGGGAAGTCCTCTAACCCAAACATTCTTTAACCCAAACATTGAAGCTGATTTGTAAACAGAGACAAAAAAAAAAAAAAAAACGGTTTGTATATGAAGGAGCTCCTGCTGGGATCCAGACGTTTACGGGCTTTAACCTGTTATAAATTCCACCACGCTTCACACATGCATGCAGGGCTCAATTTTTTTTAAGGTCAAGCTCTGGACAATTAAGGTAGATCATAGTTACATACCATATTGTGTTTTAATATTCTGTAGATAACCGGTGTGAACATAGCGAGCACGACCGAGGATCTGGGTGAGTTACGGCAATGCTTGCTGAAGAAAGCGCAGATCTCTGGTGAAGGCTGGTTATTTTCGAGCAAGGGCGCCACCGTTGTGATAATGTCGCTGTGTACCACACTGTCTAGGACGTCTCCATTCTGCGATAAAACAAAAAGAGGAAACAGATTTAAAGTTAATAGAAAACTGCAGAGGTAACATGGACGATGGTTATTTCTGTTGAGGTGTATATGATAAAACTTACTGGTTTATATATTTACGAGTGACTTGCTTACTAGGATACTTATCAGGCTGTAATAGGCTGTTGAAATGCTTAGAAATCCTAAAGGATGTCTTCTAGGTAATAATCCAATGTAATCCGGGCAGTTTTCGAAAGATTTGAATCCACTACGAAAACGCATGAGTAAACACTTTGGATGGTAGAATGAGAAGGGCATTGACCGGAAGGAGCCGGTCACTGAGGGTGCACAGTATTAACAGATTACCAGGGCATACTAGACAACGGTAGAATGAGGTGCTAATGTTGTGGGGAGACAGGTAAGCCAGGAGCGAAGTAAATATCCATGTTCATGTATGAACTTCTCACACTGGTACAAGCTTCTCTAAATGTCATTAATGCATACCATTCATAAAATAAAAAACTAACTATTGGAGAAAATTATCAGTGATGGATCCAGGATTTCTTGAAGGGGATGAGGGGAAGGGGAGGGAAGGGTGAGAGGAGAGAGAATTTATATCGGTGGATATCAAAATTACTACCACGATAGCAGTGCATAGAGGAAACATTGGTAAACTGTAAGGAATACATGCATGTGTCCACTATATACTTGTATCTTAATTGTTACACATTATCATCACAATTACATGCCAATGGCTAAATTTTGGTGCCAAAAGAATTTCAGATGGGGAGGGGAAGGGGGAGGGGGATGATCCCTGTAGCCCTTACCTAGATCAAGACCTGATTCCAAATAAATTGTTTGGTGAGTAGAATTAGTAATCATGCATGTGACCACAGAAAGGGATCAGTGATTGAATGAGTGACCTCTGGACTAAAGGACTGGTATTACCAATGGATTATCCTTTAGTTAATTGGTGGTGTTATCCACCCAGCCATTAATTTAAGACTAGATAGATAGTCAGATTTAAGCCAGATTAATCTCCAGGTAAATCATGATGGATCACACATCATTTTCAGTGTTATCAGCATGTACAGTATTATGCAGAGCCACAGAAAGCACTAGAATTAAAAAGGTGCTTTAAAATAAAAAAAGGAAAAAAATAAAAAACTCTATATTTTGTCCATGCAATCAGTCGTTAACTCATCATTAAAATAACTCATCATTAAAATTTCAATTGCCATGGTAACAGTCACGACAAAACAACAAGGGGGGTGAGAAATGAATCAGTCTTCACAGTTTGGCCAATTACGATCTTAGCAAACATCATTGTGCACAATTATCCAAGGCCAATGAGGTAATCTTTCATATTTCTTTCCTCTGATTATAAACGTTACAAATGATGTTAACTATCTATTTATATGAACAGTTGACCATGCGTTCACACTTTATATTAATCGTGTGAACAATTTGATGGATGTTGAGCAGATATTCCACAACCCGAGAAATTCGACCCAATACTTTTAGAGGGAGATAAACATTGAAACATTGTCAAGGCTGTCAAACATTCACCACAGGACAGTTTACCCCCCCCCTTCCCCACCCGCTCATCCCTCCCCATCCCTAGACATTTAATTTGAGACATTTTTCTCTGTGCTGAAGAACTCTTACCCACCCTTTTTAGTAAAATATTTAGAGCAGCTGGACAAATATCGACCTAAATAGTTTTACAAATAATATAAGCCGGAAGACTTAATTTGCATTACAAATTGATTCAACAGATTTGCTCATACCAGCATATATATAGTTTTACAGTGTTACTTTATGAAAGTCACCTGACTAATAATTTAATATGCTAAATGTAGTTTAATTTTTTAATTTAATTAGTTGAATATATTTACCATAACAGGAATACCTTGTTGTTGCCTTTATTACAATAAAAACTGATATGTTAACAGTATTTATTATTACAGAGTATAAAATCTCATATAATAATAATAATAATAATAATACTAATAATATACAAAAAATTCTAACAGTTTTGTTGTCGTTGACAAATTAAAGTTTTTACTAAATTTGACTAGAAACATGAATTCACTGTTTTATCAAAGTTTCCTAGGATTTGTGAAGGTAATGAAAATGATCATGTTTACTACACTACTAAGTAGAAATACAAAATCAATAAAAAGACCTTAATAATGTTCTAAAAATATTGTCACAGGGCATTATAATGTAGACAGATCTGCTTTTTGTTTAGCTTAACACATACCCCTTTAAGAAACCAATTTCAAAATTAAATTTTGGCAGAAAATAGACCAGAAGGACAGGACTGAAGATTGAGTGTTTTAGCCTTGACCATAGCAACTTAAATAGATCAATTGTTTATGTAACGCTGTCCATATTGCCAGTCATATCTAAACTTTATTACACTGATATAGTAGCACATGCCATAAAAAAATGGTTGGGAAGGGTGGGGGGGGAGGGGTTAGAGTGGGAGAGAGGGAAGGTGAGGGGGGAGGTGGGAGCTTGCACACAAATGAACTTGGTGGTTTATGAAATGGTCCATTTGATAAATTATCAGCAACCTGTAGATCGAACACTTTTTAAGGTTGTCAAGAAGATTGGAACCATCAATATTATGGTTTTGGTTTGAATTGTAATAATTCTTTTCAAACTGGCCGAATGAATTAATATATAGTATATATACACTCTTATGAAAGTAGACAGTCCAGCCATCACTTTGTCCTGATGAGCCTTTGATGTTCAACAAGCGATATCTAGGCAAAAAAAGGTTGAATTCTGGAATCACTGGCTCATCTCTAGAGCTGTTAATTCCCAGCCGATGATGCCATTGCTCTTTCTTTCTTTCTTTCTCTTTTACAAATTGTTTTATAATTTCCGAGTCGGTTTTATCAGGCCGACATATTTACACAGTTCTTTATCTACATATAGATTGATACTCTGTATGCCAGTTCTGGAAGCTCTCTATTTCGGACTAATTACCGAGCAATCACAAAGCAATTAAAACAGTAATCTCTCCCAGCCTGCCAGGGTATCAAATTTTTGATGAGGATGTTTATATCAATTACTTTGGGATGCGAGTCGCGGAAGTACGGAAATTGCAGACTCCACTGTATCAGCTGCATCGAACATGCACATAAACACATATATACATATATATATGTACCAAGCATCTTTGCTAGCTGCAACATAATCCTCTGCAAAATGACGGGTTTTCTGTGTGTTTGTTAGATCCACAGAAATTTAGATCCAATTAACTGGATGTGTATACCCTCGACGATCAGAGAGAGAGAGTGTGCTATGCGCATTAAAAAGTTTGTACTAGAACAAGGAAGAAGAACCAAGTCCGGGAAACTTTAGCAAAATTCATTATTTAGATAAATCAAATAAATGACACTGAGAAAGTCCCTTGAGAAATACCTACAAGATGAGCTGCTCAACCACTGATATGATTTTCATTCTGCTGTGTTTTTCTGTTAATTTTTCTTCCTTTCTGTCATTTTTTTATAAATGTTGATCTATATATAGAATCTGTATAGTTTCATGTCATAACTTCCTAAGTTAATGTTAGTCTTGCAGACCTAGCTGTAATATTAAGGCCGGGGTTATACTACCGTCATCTCTATTCAGTGTCCGCACTATCCACTGTCAGTTAACTATAATATATGTGGCAACAGTTACAAACACTTCGCTCATGGATGGACGATACTCTTAAATTAATTTTAAATTAATTAATTAATTAATGGATACTCTTAAATTGGTTGTAGAAGGCTGATATCTTGCGATATAAGATATATCCTTCCAGAGTATCAGGAAGGAAAGTCAAGTTTATACCAAACTGAAACATTGCAGTGGCGTTACAAGTAAACAGCTCTGTGCGAGTCAGTGTGCGAGTCGGTGTGTATGACCTCGGTCGAAATGCACCGAGCGCAGCTCCTTCGGTTTGGGAAAAACTTATACATGAGAACCGACAAATCAATTAATTAGCTAACGGAGTAGCAGTACTTAAAAGACTCGTATATATAGGCAAATCAAAATGGCAGACAGAGTCTTTTAACAGATGGAAGCAGTATGGCAATCGACAAAAAGAGACTTAGTATGAAACAAACACAGACAAGCTAGACTTCAGCCGAGGGGGCAGGGGGATGGGGCTGCCCCAGACCTGGCACCATCCTCCCTACCCTGGGATATCATTCTAAACTAGTCCCCCAGCTGTGTGAAAGTCCTACTGTAGCATTCATACAAGAAAGAAAGTAGTACTGACTGGTAGTACAAAGTGTCTACACATCAACTGCTGTATGATAAATCACGAAAATGCATGTTTAGACACTTTGAATGAGAAGGAAGGGCAACGACCGGTCGTTGAGGGTGCACAGTGTTAAAAGATTACCAGGGCATACTAGACACGGTAGAATGAGGTGCTAAGGTTGTGAGGAGACAGGTAAGTGAGGAACGAAGTAAATAGCAGTGTTAGAATAGATGCATCACCAAGCTTAAGCAGGGCTGCATGGGCATCGCCCTACCGGTGGGTGGGGGGGGGAGTGGGCCATAGCCTCAGTGAAACTGTACCCAATTCGTATTTTGCATGATCAAGTACATGAAATTCTCTACAGTGAGTTCTTGCAATAAATATACATCAATCCTTAAAACTTATTCACATGCAAATCTCTTTATCACAAGGGAAAAGTTTTACAGCTTTGCAAAATAAAAGTCAAAACTTGTACAGCAGGTGACCAATTTGGTATTTTCTTTTCATCATTCTAGCACACTTTCTGCCAATATACACAGTGGCAATAAAGCAGTGTTTCTTAACAGTTAGGCTCTCACCCTTAGATTGAAGAAAGTCTTTTGAAGGAAATCTTTCCCACGCACTCGCTGTACCTGCTATGGATGAATGCTTTGCGCATAAATCAGTCGTTTATGAATACAGCTTCATAACCCCTGGAGCGGGTGTGCATGTGCCCCCCCCCCCCAGGTTCCTAAATGCTGCTTCAAAAGCATTATCGCCTGATTTACTTAGGTTTTTAAGAGAAACAATTCTTTCTCTAGATTTCCAGCTGTACATGTGCAGTACAGCTGTATAGAACAGTAGTATATGATGCAACAACCAGATACTTAAAAGTTGTAAACTAACCTGTTCACTTTGAACTCTCTTGGCATTTTTCTAACCCTTTACAATGCAGTTTCCAAACAACCACAGGCAAGCAAGGTAGATGGTTAAAATGGCAATATTTGCATAGTTAATTGGGAAGGCTAATGGCATAAAACAAAAGACTGTAATCAGAGTATGCTTTCAAAGATAATTACCTCTGAAGATCCTGGCACTTAGCGATTGGTTTTAGACAACCCTTGATGAGCACTATGGTTTTCAGCATTGCTGTTTTCTTCTGTTTCACTCAAAGATGTTTATTTTAACATTTTCTGACGAGACACGACTGTTTGTTTAACTACAATTCTTTTACGATACAGACAATGAAGTCCTATGTCCTTCCGTAATAAATTCATGTTTTGTGCGCCATTAACTTGGTATTTCTATCCGTGCAGGGCTTTTATTACAATTCTTTACAAATAATGAAAGAAATGTATTCCATTTTACTTTTGTAATAAATCAATAATTTTTCAATATGTGCAGGGCACTTAAATATTTAACAGAAATAAACAGTCTATTTGTTTCTGTGATAAATTAATGTTTTCTACACCACGCATTAACCTGGTATTTCAACCCAATTAAGAGCATTAGAGCTCAGATATTTGGATTGAATTGGGCAAAGTTTTCTTTTCCTTTTAAACACTAAAATCCTTCCATTTTCATTTCAAACAATGTTGGGACCGCAGCATATACCAATCAATCAGAATGGATGGTATCTGAGGAATCCATTTTGTAAACAAAAAAAATCCTAAAAAAACTACAGAAACAACCCACATGTTTCCGGTTTCATTTCTGCCCATCACAAAAGTTGCCATATCCACAATGCCGATGGCCAGATAGCGATACACAGCGTTAAAACAGAGCAAATAAATTTTGTACCACATTCGGTGGGCAAATGTCTAAAGTGAATATCACATCCCTGGATGCATGGCTCAAACTATCATCAAATGGTCAAATAAAAGAAACCTATAGCTAGCTCCTAATGCTTAACTGCTGCTGTTTGGAATTAATTAAAACAAAAGAAGACAATGACCTCTGCAATGACGATGACTTTGTAGCCTTATAACGCATGAATTAGGCAAATATTCTACCTTTGTTTTGACTAATATTCCAGAACCCATAGTTCACCCCCCCAAAAAAAAAAATTGGGGAAATTTTTGCAAATATTTTTCAAGGGCCACTGCATATAATAATATGCTATAACATAACTAAATTAAAAAGAAAGCACCATTGCAACAATGGGATATTTTGAAAGTTAATAAATTAGAACTTTAAGATACGTACTGGAAGCTTAAAACTCCGAAAACCGTACAAATGCCTGGGCATGCAATCGTACTGGTGTATTTACGTAACTAAATACGCCTTACACGTCCAAGTTTTTGGTGCTTTATTGATGCTTGCACTGATAGACGTTGTAACAACATCATAGTAAATATACAGTGATGTCTGGGAAGGGTTAGATCCGAGAACCGTCTGCAGCCAGCAGGGAAAAATGTCAATTTGATCAGATTCCATCAGTCAGAGTGTGAAGCCGGCCTCTCGTTTGTCATCATAGATTTATTAAATGTTATCACTTAATTTACATGCTCGTCAACAGGGAGGCTACGACTTTCATCTTTAAAACCATATTTTTAGGGGTTGTTTTTTTGACAAAACACCAAAAGCTCAAGTGTTTGGGATCTTGTATATGCTCATAAGTGACAGTAATATTAGGTCTGTATTCCAAATGTGGGTATCGTTACAGGTGGACGTGAACGTTCCAGCAGATCTTTACCAATTAATCGTCTACTAGGATGAGAAAGTGCGATGACGTGGTGCAGACAGGTGACAGAAAGTCAAAGTAAGTTAATCCATGTCTTAATTAAGCATGTTATTACCAAAGTAACATTCCCTTCTCTCCCCCGGGCCAACCACCCCCACCCATGCACTCCTCCGCCCCGCTCCTCCGCCCCGCTCTTCCACCCCGCTCGATCCTCTCATCATCGGCATGTAATGAGGTGGCTCCTTCCTATATATTTGGTTACCTCAAAAGTTGACAAAATGATTGAGTTTACTTCGCTTTCTAGCTAAAGGCAGACTATAGCTTGAGAATGTCAAAAGGAGTAAATTCAACATGTTGACAGTCCGTGCTGCACCCTAACCTTTCCAATTAAAGTCTTGATGGCTCTAACTCTGGCAGATGGACTGACAGATTTGAGGCCAACCATTAACAAAACAAGAGAAGGAAAAAAAAAGGAGTTTTAATATGAAACCCAAACCGTCCCATTAAGTTTGCAGAAAATAAAGCAACACAAACTCGGAGTCGTTAAACACTCGAGGTTTAACATCCTGTCGAACGAATGTAAGTGCAGGGCGGTAAAGAAATATGACCAATGCGACACATGCTTTCCCCGCAAACAGGAATCAATCTTATTCCCTTTTTCTTCTAATTTTTCTCCTTATTTTGTCTCCTTTTTTTCTCATCTTTTATCAGGTTTAAGATAAAATGTGATATAAAAAGGCATCACATATACTTGCATCGTGAAAAATGTAAACTGGATATCATATATAAATCTACATACTACATACATGTACAACCTAACATTAGGCCTAATGTTATACAAAGTTCGGTATTAACGGTTTATCGTCACTACCTGTGAGTCATTGCAGATCTAATTTAATGGTTGCCAATTCGTCCAAAATAAATTTGAAACGTACTGGAGTAGCCAGCTACCGAATTTTACCGACCAAACTAGAAAGGGTCCCTGTAAATATTAAAGTCAAATCATACCAAAAGATTTTCTTCTCTCATTATCCATTATCCTTCCTTTATTTTTTTATTTAATTTTTGTAAACCGTATGTTTACAAATTATAACTCTAAATTATTTGAAAGTGATGGTAGCAGCGACTTTACTGCTTGACATATTTTGGTTTTAAAACTGACAACTAAAAGTTTACGGATCAACAACTGTAAAAATCTCTACTCTAAATATCAAGTTCTAATCTCGAATGAAAAATCTCCTTGACACTTGATTAAACTCAGCATTCTGTGAATTTCAGCAGACTTCTTATTATAAATCACATATGTTTAACAATACACACAAACTTAACTGCCCCATAAAACCCCCAAAAAACAACAGGCAATTCAATCCAGATTTGCTTAAACTTTAAATTTTTCAATTAAAAATTTGAATCCAAGCTCTGGATCTTCTTAACCCAAATCCCCTCCACATTATCTAACCTAATTTCAGCTGCCACGAAGAAGCAAAAAGCCTTTAAAATTTCCTTGAAATCAAGATCACCATCAAACAAAAGATAGATTTGATGCATGATCTAGTTCAGACAATTTGCATATTACATGGAGGTAACAGAGAGAGGAGAAACAATACACCTCAAACTCGATACAGATCATTTTGAGTTCGTGCTAAAGTGAACGTACATGTATACATGTACTGCAAGCAACGGACAACAACTGATTTCCTGCATGAAATTGCTTCACAATAGATATAGA
>KN884481.1:100923-119121 GCA_000934455.1 Apostichopus parvimensis
TTTTTTTGTGGTTCATGGTTCCGGCGATGCATCCCTGTACTGTTGCATCATCATTAATAGATTGTGACATAGCCAGAGTATAAATGTGTCTTAATTTACATAACACTGTATTAACAATATGTATATATATTGTATCTCCATTTCCTGACGTAACAACTGTGAACATACCGGAACACGCAAATGCATATATATATATTCCACTCAGACATTCTGATCATGCACACGGTGAAATTTAAAACCCGATACTTTCCCCCCAACCCCCCCCCCCAATGTTGTGTTTTAAACCGACAATCACGTCACAGATCATTTATCTTGCTAGGAAATGAATCCGTACGTACATACGGCCGGCCGAGGCTGGAAATCTCGGCTGGCGATGCTACATGACATAACAGTCCCACATCGCTGGGATGATTGATGTAGACATCCTCTACCACGAGAAGAGACAATGACGAGAGGTTGGGGAGAGAGAGAGGACATGGCATGTTTGCACATCTTGTTGTTTATACGTGTCTGCACATATCAGAGGGAGGGGACAAAACTTCAACGTACACTTCAAGTATATATATCATTTACGAGTGCCGCCTTCCAACCGTCGTGATTCGATCAGCTATCCGGACGGACACAACCGATGCAGCACATTGTCTTTAACAACCAGATACCAGTATGTTTCCAGGAAAATATGGAAACGGTTGACGTCAGCAGTCATTAACTAAAGCACTATCACCAAGACAACTCAATTATGTGGAAGAGTTTTCTTGGTTTTTCCTACCTGCATAAACATTTAACAGCCATGATATGGAGACTTCTTTCAGATATATAGTCAAGCTTGCATGCTTGGATGTATATTGCAGCTTCCTTCTGACAGAACCATGCATTCTATGATCACCCTGCAATATATATATATCGACTGAATTACGAGGCAAACATTTCTGATAGATAGATAGATATATACATAGATACAGAGTCAAGTTTCTTAATTTTTTCAACCAATTTGTCCCGGTTCACATCCGGTCACTCTTTCTGTATATTTGCTCGAACCCGGAAGAAGAGTCACGGTTTTTTTTACTCATTTTTACCGACTTTTTTCGGTATCATGATAAAAGGTAGCTCTTGCAGCATGGGTTGATATTTCCCTGCCTGCCAGTGTGCATACAAATGGTCTTAAAGAAAACACTGACAAATTAAGAAAGCAACTCTAGAGATTTTTGAGTGGTACAAAATCACCAGGTGAAAAAAAAATGTGTGATATAGTACCGTAGAATGGTAGATTTAGAAGGTAGACCATTCCTGAGGGCAGAAGCTAGAAATCGATTCTAGGATAGGTGGGGGGGGGCATAACATTTTCCTAACAGGTCGAATGACAGTAAGTTAAACCAACCATTTCAGTAAAACAAGGGATCAGCCACTGTTCGTAAATGACAAGTCAAATCAACCATTCAGAAAACCAAGGGATCAGCCACTGTATGTAAATGCCAAGTTAAACCAACCATTTCAGAAAACCAAAGGATCAGCCACTGCAAGTTATACTATCCCCCAAACATTGTCAAACACATACCAACAACTACCAACAAAAAAATATTGGAACTCTCGTCCAGCAGGCCAGTCTTTGACAGTGCCCCCCCCTACAACGAAACCTTAAATTGAGTGATTACAAAGCAGGCCTGTAATATGAAGAACCTAAGCAACAAAATCCTAAAAAAGGAGAAAGCCCCCCCACCGAAGCATAACTTGGTTCAACCCACCCTTCAGCAAAATGAAGCGTAGGGGCAATCTTTTCAAAACTCCTAGCCAAGCACTTTCCAACATCACACAGACTACATAAGATATATGCAACCATAATAGCTACAGATGCATGGGGACCTTGCAATTAATCATCACCGCACATAAGTCTCAAAAATCCTTGCAAAATACACCAAACCCCCAGAAGGAATGCAACTGCAGGAAGCCTGATGAATGTCCCTTGAACGGCAAATGCTTGGCAACAGAAATTGTACGTACAAGGCGTCGGAACGGCACAACAATACCTGTCATTCACATATTGGCATGTGAGGTGGACCATTCAAGACGAGTTTGTCTGGGACTTCAAAGAGAACAAGCAAGATTTCTCGATCACATGGTCAACCTTGAAACGCGCCCGCGCCAACAAAAAGACCTCTTGCGTAATACAACTTGTGCCTAGAAGAAAAGTTTCCGATCATCACAGCTCGCTCGCAGAAAATATAAACAAACTCTACAAAAGAAATCGATCTTGTGTCCAAATAAGGACATGGAGGGTCACTGAACCGTGGAAGGAGAAAGCTGTGAGTTTGTTCGAAAGGGAGTTTCCCGGTCTTAGAGAATAACTTGCCTGAAGATCGCTTTTGTGCATGAAACTTTAAGTAGCACGACTCTATCCTGACTCCATTATTTTATATGTACCCCTACCTGCAATCTGTGTGTGGATCATACAGGCTGGCATGAGCGCTGTTTACTCAGTGGGTATATAGACTATATGGATATGTAGGACAATGGCCTTTCCTTTAATTACCCTGTTTGTACTTGCATCTGGTAACCTGAGACCGTCCCGATGCGGTTGCTTTAGATATTTCTCTGTTTAATAAATACACTCATTAAGGGTTGTTGAACTCTTCCGCAAAAAAAAAAAACCGGTCAGGTATGGCACGAATCTGGTGGTTTCATCTACTTGATAAGGCAGGTAATGAAGATACATTGAAACACTTTGGATACAATGCAGATCATTACACTCCACCCTCAGGAGATCTGGGTCGCCGACACAGGGTCAAAACATGGCTGCAGATCATTTTCAGAGAGAGTAACGATTACATTTTGTCAATCGCGTTTTGTTAATAGTCTCTGAAAAGAACAGCTATACTCAGAGGTGAATTATGTTTCTTTTATGTATTTGTTTTCCTATTAGTCAGATCTATAATTAATTGACTTATATTATTGTCAGTGTGATAAAATAAGAGTTTCAGCTGGTCAATGTTTTGTAACTTTTGTAGCTAATTAGTTAATTAGACAGATTCATGAAATTATGTATGATCAAGAGATCATTACTGCCAGAAATTAAAAGTAATCGCATAGTTTCACAAGAAAACCGTAGTTAAAACAGTAGTTATGGAATTTTACAAAAACCTTTGCTCAGTAATGATAGAATGAACCATGTGAAAGTTACAACTGGATCCATTGAGTGAGGAAATTATTATTATAGAGACTGGATTCTCTGGCATTACAAATACATAAACAAAGCCTTGTTCACTTTTAAGAGTGCAAGGGGGGATCTTCGTCTGACATACTTGATCCTCTACCCGTTCTTGAATGTGGGGGGCGTCCAGGGTCAGCTTCATTAATTTCATTTCATTTATTTCGTCTATACATAAGAACAATAGAACAAAGTGGTATAGTATAAACAGGACACTAGAAAAACAATAGTAGTTTATCGAGCTAGCGACCAAAAAATAACAAATAACAATGAAAGAAGGTAACAATTGAGAGTAGAGAAAAATAGACATGAGATAATCAATACTCAGTCAGCGTAGTTTTCAATTAGGTGGGCTTCCAGTTTGCGCTTAAACGTTACATAAGATTTAACAGTTTTTACATCATTCGGAAGCACTTTCCAGGTTTTATAGCAGTAGTTATTCAAGAGTAATTTACCGTGTTTAGAGTGATGTCTGCTAACTGAAAAATGGGTATTATTCCCAACCAGAGGGAGCGCAATATCCTGACCCTCCTTGCATTTTCAAATGTGAACGAGGCCCAAGTGAGGCTTAGTGCCAGAACCATGTGAAGCTACAATTATTGACTGTAACATATATATGTAAAAAGCTTCAATATATGGAGCATTAACCTATATAAGCTGGCTTCTGTGAGGTAACTATATCAGATACTGAGTGAGAAATGGATCAAATAAAGTTACAATTAATTCAATCATGTAGGGACACAATTAAATATGGATCATATGAGGGTAACAATGAATAGGATGATCCTGTAAAAATTACCATTTAACCTGCGATCACATGAAGTTACAACTAAAACTATACATTTTTGCTGTTGACTTCAAATATGTGATACTAGGTTACAATGACCGGGCTAACTCAATGAGGGCTCCCGAAATTACAGACAGCTTATCGAGTTTAAAGTCAGTGTTTTGCCAACACAGTGACTGCATCCAACCTAGTTACGCTCACAAACTGAAGGCTCTGATGACAACCTCTAAGTTTCCGATCCTCTCTCATCACTGCTGAAATAACATTGAAATGAGAAATCCCTGACGTGTTTACACACACACACACCTGTAATTTATAAAATGGACTCAAATGAAACTAAACTGAATACAGACTGTTTTTAAACAAATGTAATTTTCGCCCAAGATAATGGCATATCATTCCATTCCCCCCCCCCCCACCGAAAAAAAAAAATGAAAGACTGGAGGCTTTGTCGAACATTTGTGTAGTTATCCATTGACATGAGAGAGGGAAATGATGTTTAATAAATGTCTATCAGCCTTATATATGTTTTCAAAATGCGCAGTTCTTTTGTAGATCTCACTATAGCTGATGTTTGGTACAAACAAACATCCTACCTCGACGACGGAGATAATGTACGACAGTCCCGCAGTCACGGTACTCCAAAGAGGCTCCCATTTCAGCCGGTTGTCATGGCAATGACGTCATCATGTGTAAGAAGAACCTGACTTGAGGGTTGCTAACACACTACTTGATCCATAAAGATTGGTACAATGTGGATTTTTTTTCGCTCTCTTTTTTTGGTTTGTAAGCAAACAGCGTTGAGAACTTAGCCTAGCATAACCCACAGCTGAATCGACCCACACTTGGAATTTAGCTGCACGAATCGATACTTGACTGAAAACTTGACACAATTTCAAAGATGTTTTTTGGTTTTTGAGGTCTTAAATGTTTATCTGGTATGAATAGACTTTTTACCAATACTCCTCCTCCTCTATGCCTTGTAAGTTCTTCTTACGTAGACCCTGTAAAATCAAGCTCAGAACTAATCTTTGATTGTTCGATCGCATGTAGATCGAAGAAGGCAAACAAATTCGGTAAACTGAAAGAAGCTTGTTTGCGTTTTCAATGACAAGTTTTCACGGAAAGTCCTGCCAAACTTACAGAGCAGACATATGTACACAAAAGTATTATATATATGGTTCCAAAAGATTTAAATCCATTGCAAATCCAGACATTTTCCGAAACCATTTCAAGACGACACACAGTTTACTGTTTATTATGAATGCCTACACACTAACTGGGACGTACAGTAATGTTAGAATGCCATTGCAACTCTTGCTATATGTATTGCTATCATTATATTGTAGTTGGGGAGGGGGGGAGGGGGAGGGTGAGGGGATGGATCTGGGAAAACGTTTAAAGAGCCATGATCCCCAAACATGGCATGCTGTAGAATTCATTTTACACCATGGTTTAATGCTGTAAAACTGTTCTCACATTCCTTGAACACCTTACATGCTCATGTTAGACTTCAAAACAAAATTCAAGGACTTTCAAGACCACAAATTTGATTTTTTTCTTTACCCCTACTTTTCCCCAACTTTTCCTAACAGCATTGGAATCATGATTGTATCATAGTTGATCAAGACGCCAAAATAGAGACACATTAAAGTTTAAGCTGTAACAATTCTCACACTAGCAAGTATTTCATGAGTTTTCTTCAATTCTAACACTCATACAATTTGTTTCCATACATTTATAGATGATTTTTCAAAAAAAGAAGCAAATTGGCAGTATTTACTGTCAACTTTTTTCTTGGTAGTATTTGAAATCATTATACTTGACCTCTAGAGGGTCAATCTATAATGCTACCTTAAAGCTGTGGATATTGCGGTGAAATTCTCAATTCCATGTTGCAGGGAAACATATATAGGATCACTTCTGACCCATTTTGTCAAAGAAAAGCTCTCTCAAAAAAAGTTTTGATCAATTAGGTTGAATTTGTTAAAGTAGTATGCAACTATAAACTAGATCCAACCACTACATTGTTTTTCATTGTTTTATGTCTATTTTCAACAAATGAAGGTTCAAAGTTTACTGCACATGATTGAACTGAGGGATATGTATGACCTGACCGGGGGTTATATGAACATGGTGACTGGCTAAAATCTTACGTAGTCACTTTCATATCGGCCAGCTAGCACCTGTTCAAGTTCAAAAAAGAGATGACATCACTGTATCCTATGTCACTTAAAAAATTCTATATATGAACCACCTGTCACATATATATTTCAAGTTTAATAGATAAATGTCCCAATTAATGGTTAGACTTCATGATAGATTCAAGTACAAGATAAATAACCATCCTTTTACGTCACATCCCGTACACGTTCATAAAACGGAACGTATTATTACACCCGATAAATTTATACACACACATGTTCAGTTTTAAATTCCTTATTCACACTGCAGTGATGTGAAGGCTCATGCAGATCTGTTGTGATTTTTTAGTACAGCTGGTTGCTTGCCTTTGTGTGTATATATTGTATGGAAACTATTTTGTTGGATTTATGTCACAACTGACTTTTGAAGTCTAATCAAAGTATTTTTTTCTTCTTCTTTCAAAGTCAACAGCAGTACTTAGCCATCCCCTAACACACTTTCACAACACAAGTTGTCTAGCCTAGCTTATAATATAGTTATATAACATATTCATTTAATCATGCTGTTATGGAGAGATATGAGATGCTTCCATAGATAACACAGCTTGAAACTTCGGGGTGAATCTTAAGTGGAATTCATCTTCAGAAGTATCACGTGTTTGACACGTATGTATCTGACCAGGAGATGCAAAGCAAGTAAAACTGGTCGCTTGGCAGGTTTATAAATTTAAAGAAATGTTTTAAAGCAGCAATTTGCGTTGATTCTCGAGATTTTCCAATCCTAGGATATTATATGATACTATACCAATGAAGTAAACTAAGCTAACTGAAAAGTTTCAACTCAAAATATTCCCGAAAAGTGCAAATATATGACATTTTTCTGACATTCGTATTTTGAATCTTTGGCTTTGATACACTCCTCCTACTTATAGGAAACTTGTGGATATGTATAACGGACAATGTAATTTGAGTAGCAATGTAAACAAAAATCAGCTGAGGAGATGGAATGCGCGAAGGAACAGTTACGCCATATCTATTAGAATACGATACGTAACGAAAATAGAAAACAAAAATCATGTGTGCATGTAGCAACACTTAATGCTTTGCTAACTACTTACTAGTACGTTCAGTAGGCCTGCGTGTGTGTATACTTTACTGCACTACTAATAGGGTACCGACGCTGAGGGATTACCAATGAATGAGTCTATTCTTAGCGCCAAGTCATACATAAACATGTGTGCACTGACTGGTTGAATTTGAATTGTCGGTTTTGCAGAGCTGCATGTGATAAATACTAATGATCAGATGTGTCTGGGAGACACAAATGTCAGAATCATATAATAGCCTTAATTACTTCCTAATAACCGTTCGCCGTGGGGTAAAGAATCTGAGAAAGTCTTACTTTGGTCGTTTGTGATTGTATTATGATAAAAACTAAAAAATTGAGGTAAAATCGCGACTCAACGCAAAATGCTGCTTTAAACATGTAAAATGCTTTACCTGAGACAAGATGTCGGACACAATCTCCAAAGGAACCTGGTAAACTGCTTGGTCTTGCACGCAGGTATTCAAAGTCATATCAATCATCGCCTAGAATAATTAGAGAAAGAAAGAAACAGATTGCTCATAAAGTTGAGAACTTGAATAATCAATAACCATCTTTACAACAAGTTGTGATAATTCTCAGGCGTCAAAATGCTGGCTATTTAACTGGCTTTATAATAATGCCACCTATGCCAGTGGATTTTGCCATTGCCAGTAGAAGGAAAAAAGGCACTGGCAATTTTCTGCCAGCTAGTGGACATTAAGAACTATAAGCACATGGTTAGTCCGTTATCAATCCTCAGTCAAAGAATCAACATGGTCAGTCTATTATCAATCCTCAGTCAAAGAATCAGCATGGTCAGTCTATTATCAATCCTCAGTCAAAGAATCAGCATGGTCAGTCTATTATCAATCCTCAGTCCAAGAATCAGCATGGTTAACCTGTTATCAATCCTCAGTCCAAGAATCAGCATGGTCAGTCTGTTATCAATGGTCAGTCAAAGAGGGTCTCTGTACCTAACATAAGCCCTGTATAACTGCTTTTTATCAGCAAATATCATTGGGCTGCTCTCAAAAGTCTGCAAAGTAACTGATGTGTGTTGCTGTTCAAGAAAATGCCAGTGAAAACTTGATTTTAGCCAGTTATTTTTTTTGAAACATGAACCGGCCTTTTTTTGCTCTGGAAACCTTTTCTCGTCAGGAACAACATTATATCATTTTCCCTTCCCTGCTCCTTCCTCCCCTCTCCTGTTTTACACAACCAAATTCTTGGCTCTCGGGCATTTTGCATCAACTTCTGAACAACCTCCGAAAGCAAGTGTACAATTCATATGCAGAGAGAGGAATTGTTTAACTTACCATGTGGCATGCTGACGTCATTTTCAAAGCGCCCTTGTTATTTAAATTAACATAATGGCTGCCAACAAAGTAGTTGTGTTAGAAAATTCCTGGAAATTTGGGGAAGGGTAGTTTTGACTAGTTATTTCACAGTGAGTTTAAGAATATTAGTCTCTACTATGAGGTCACTGCAAAACTCCTGAGTTTTTATCTCCTTTAAAAAGTTAAATATGTACATATGTCAGTCACTTGCAGGCAAGCAGTATGGTATCACTGACACATTAGCACATTAGTCTGTTACATAATTGGTCAGACAAGTGGGCCAGTTCTAAATTGTCTGTAATTGATACTATGCTTTAATATACAAACATCCTCTTTTTATCTTTTCACTGGCTATGCTTGAAAGTGTTTTACTTGAATGAGCAGTAACCATGTAAGGCGGTTACTGAACGGCTATGACTGACAATGCGGTGTTAACTGAAATGAGAGATATATTTCTCACGCACTGAAATGAGGCAATTTCAATGTCTCTGAAAGATTTCAGGCTAAAAAAATATGTAAACTCAAATGGTCAACAATTCCATGCAGTACCCAGTGAATGAAATTTCAAGTTTAAACCATTTATTCCCATTAAGCATTACAATACTTTCTCAATATGAAGTACATACATATTGAAAATTTGAAATAATTAAATATGGCGTTATCTTAATTGCAGTCTGCTAATCTATAAATATACCCTCATATCTCCCTTGTGCTTTATATTATGTTCAAATTTGTTTACTTAAATCTTTGGAGGTGAGCATTGCAGGACCCTCCGAAGGTGCCCCCTTCCCTTACGCACAGGGACGAAGGTGTTATTCATCTGCAATAAGTGTAACCTAGTCCGCAACCGTCCCTTTGAGATTTAACATCTGTCTGTGAAGGTTTTGTTCCTTCTTCTACAACATTGGTGAAATTTAAGTTGAACATAAAGTTCTTTATTGGCCCCAAAGTTTAGCATGATAAATTACTTAAAAAGTTTTCAAAACAATACTTTCCCTTGAGGGCTCTCACCTCTCCAAAATTTTTTCCCCGAGATAATGACGAGTGGTAAAATCAGACAATTACAAATATGATCTCTGATTGGTAAAATGCTTTGATAGTGGCAGCAAAACTCAGCCTGCTGAAGTTCGATTTTGTGAACATGCAAAAAAAATTGCTGGTAATACCGATGACCTGTAGAGGGTACCTATTAACCCCCTTGGTAGGTCACTTTAGACTAAATATAACTTTGTTACTTAGTATATTAACTAAAATTGTTATTTATTTTGCCTGAAATCTTTGTCCAAACTTTCTATTAATACCATAGATCTATCAACTCCCCACCTCCCCCCCCTTCCCCAAGCATTATACACTCCAGATAAACCAGTGAAGATGTCTGCATGCTAAATTTTAAGCTGAGGACAAGCAGGAAACAACATAACACTGATTGCATTTGCTATATACATACACCCAAGCACAATGCTATGATGCATGTGACCTGCACTTTAAATTTCCCTCTAAAGAAAGTACGTTAACATTTTATCAAGCTAGAGGTGAACAAGGTCGTCCCATACTGTAGCTTATATTCAAAAGACACACATTGTGTTAATAGCAGGGATGCTAGCAGGGTTTTCCCCTAGGGCCTTAAAGACTACCGTTTCGAACCAGAGCGCCACCCAGGTTGGCGCGTAGCGTTGCAAGAATATTTTGGCAAAATATACCACCCAGATCACCGGAAATGGAACTTCCCAGGCCTTGTATGTTGCATCTGATATTTATTCTTATCTGAACTTTATTTGAGTTATCATGTCTTTGCGGTATAGGCTCCAATTTGCATATCCTACAGTGTGTTAGGATTATAGCTAGAAATTCACGGAAATTCGCGGAAAAAGCTCATGCCTGTTTCAACTGGGACGGAAAGATCGTGTGGAGCCGGAACCATATTTCAAAATGCGGAAAAAGCCGGAATTCCCGCTATTGTCGGAATTCTGGCATCCCTGTAATAGGCAGCTACAGGTATACATGGTTTGCAGTTGTTCCAGCTGAATGGTACCATATGGTACAGCCTCAACTATTAGTCTTGAGAAAACAACTTTAGAAACAACTATTTAATACTGACAGCAGTTAATGGAACAAGCATTTTTATTTTCTTCTATAAGTTGGGGCAGTGTAATGGTATAGCCTCAACTATAGTCCTACTCCTGAGAAACAACTTAAAAAGCAACTATTACTAAAAGCATATCTGTGAACCAAGCATTTTAATTTTCTCCGATTAGTTGAGGCAGTATGATGGTACAGCCTCAACTATAGTCCTGAGAAAACAACTTTAGAAACAACTATTTAATACTGAAAGCAGTGTGAAACAAGCATTTTCATTTTCTCCTATTAGTTGAGGCAGCTAGATGGTACAGCCTCAACTCCTGAGAAACAACATTAAAAACAACTATAATTGACAGCAGTGTAAAACAACCAATCTTTCCCTTCCTATGGGACAAAAAGTATCTTTATAGTTCTAAACAACTACTGTATATGACAGAGAGAAGTACATGTGTGAAAACACTAGTACTCTTCAACTTTATAGCCTTCACCCTCAGATGACCTTTGACATACAGTACTGTACTTTCACTCCTGAACATTCCCAGAATTCACATAATGTAATATTCACACACATGCATAGAAAGAAGTAAGTCAAGCTTTCATTTTTCTTTTAATGTATCATATTAAAGTTGAAATGAAATTTTATCATTAAAAGTTCAAATCTTTCAGAGTCGACTTCAATGTCATGGGGTTTGAAGATGAGGAATCGGCATTTTCATATCGCTGAATCGGCAGTTTTAAATTGCTAAAAATGATGATGCCAGACACCCAATTTTCCAGGTACGTTGTTTCCGTGACTAGTTCTCATCATTACTGTGCGGTTTTTGTTTTGTTTTTACTATCCATATTTTACCAACTATCGGCTCTCTATCGAACTTCAGAAATAGAGTAAGCTGTGATGTCACGCAAAATCCAGCATACAATAATATATTGTTGGATTCCGCTGAGACGACATAACATCTTAAAAGTATATCAAATGCGCTTCAAAAATTACCAAATAAAGTATTAAAACTACAATCTAAATTTATATATTTCACAGAAGAATTCTATATAATCTAATCCAAATCCCTGACTCAACCTCTCTCAGTTTATATAGTTTGATATTGTTTAACTATACAATAATTCAATTTTTTCAATATTGTCTTTACTACCAACAGGGAGCTGATTTAATTGAATGCGATGGTTCTTCTTTGCATATCTCCTGTTTTATATTTCTTTGTTGATACATTACTTCCTTTCTCAACATGACATAATTCTTTAGATAAACATGTGCAATTTCCTTCCTTCTTTGTTTTTAACTAAGTACACATATCAAGAGGGATAGGAAGTCTGAGGAGTCGGTGAAATGCTTTTAGTTTATATAGTCTTTGACTTTGAATACAAATATATATTTTTTTTTGCTTCTTTTCAAGGTACGTTAATTTCTTTCTCAATATGTTAGAATTTTAACTTTCACATCTTCCTGTGCACACAATCCCAAACTACTGTTTGGCAATCACCATCTTACAGGTATTGATTTTGTTTCAAAGACTGACCTCCATTTCACCTTCCAGAAGTTTAATCAAGCAAATGGAATTTATGACAGAAATTATTTCCAAACATGATCGGGGCGCAGAGAAAATAACTCTTCCTTCCTGCCGATTTAATTTGCCATCTCTCGCAATGATTTGCACACGAGGACCTGTAAAACCTGCAGGCTCATATTCCTCAACATATGCACATTTCAAAATCCTCTTTCATCCCATTGACCCATCTTATATATATGAGAAAGACCACAGTTAATACAGCCGTCAATCTTCCCCATTGGACGATACCTGATGGGTGGACGAAACAAAACAAAAATGACCCTTCATACAAGCCACTGCACTGCGAAGCAAATTATTCCAGCCTCGAATTATTATCATGCGAATAATCTGTGACGTCAATTGGCTTCAAACCCGAAAGCCAGCGCCACAACTGTTTTCCTTGGAAACTTTCCTCCGAGCACAAATATGATCTTTGTGTGCACGATGAGACTTGTGAGCTAAGGTGAAGCAACTACTAATAAAACCTGATTGATACTCTAAGATTAGGTTTCATAGAGTAACAGATTTCCTTCTGTTCCGTTAAGATCAGATCGTCTCTAAAGCCGTAAGCTGGGGATGGACTGAGCAGATTCGTAATTACCGGAGAAAGAAAACGAACCTTCCGTTAAACTACATACTGGCTTGGTTGGTAGTGTTTGTGTGTGTGTGTCATGAGGGGGGGGGGAATTGTCTATAGATAAACGTAAACAGTTTCTCTTTGTAAGTCTGCGATACATCTTAGGGATTTACTGTTTATAGTAACGCTACAGTGCGATAATCAATTTTTAATTTGAAAATCTCCCAGTTCTGAAAAATTAAAATTGGACTCCATGAATTCACAGAGCTCTGTTTTATGTATAAGGAAAAGTGTTAGGGTAAAGTTTTGCCTATACCTATAGTACCAATAGTTGAAATGGGAGAGCATTGTATGTTTATGCAGAGGGAACTTGAGCTACCTCTCCAAACAAGGCTGGTGATACACAATTTACACTGTGGCTTTTCTTCATCGCCCACGGGAAAGACATTGTGGGATCGTCACGGAGTATTAAAGAATTAAATTAATAGAAAGTAAAGCTGGTCCAACACGGGCCTTTTAAAAAAAAGTTTTGCAGCTAATATACTTCCCAGAGGCAATCCCTACATACATACACTATACACATATGATAAAGGATATTGCTGTATGGTTCAGAAACCCACAATAACACAGCAATCAACAGATTTTCTTGCTTTAGAGATCGTATGTAGTGCAGCTATTTTGTTTAAACTGCCATGCTGGACTATGGATCGTTACTTTCCGGAGCGAGTTTCCTCCAAATTCTCAAAGCAGCACGTACTTGAAAATAATCAAAGGCATCATTTACCTCAACCTATACATGTATCCCTAAAGCAAAGCTCATTTCATGAAAATGAAATGAAATTCATTCTTTTCTCTAGCTGACTTAATTAACATTTCGGCTTGTAACACCACCGGTCTGTATGCATGTTAATTTGAACTACATTTCGGTTCATAAAAGAACCCCCGAACAATGTCATGATCCACATTTTCTTACGCGACAATAAAATGCATTCGGTTTCAGGGATTGGTTTGTTGAATGACAGACAATGGCTAAAGTCCATCCAAAATTTGAGTGGCAATCAGTCTGAGATTAACGTATACAAACTAGACGTTACTTATTGCACATCCGGGAACAACATTTAAGTGAATTTATTTTATATTGTCAATTGAGGCGTGATAAGGTATGGTTCTTCATGCCAATCGATACGTTTTAGACCAAAGGGTAAAATAAGGATAAAGGCAGGACGCCATTTATCGAGAATGGAAAAACTAACTCAGATGCTTCTTATGAGACCTTTCTTATTGTACACGTCATATTTGCATGAGAACAATCAAAGTTGTTACTACCTTTGTCGTTTACCTCCATTTCCTTAACAAAAATCTGTTCAAAGTATCTCTTTCGAGATTCGGCTTTAGGAATCACAAATGATTTCGAGTTGGTTAGCATCACGTAAGGCAAATATGTCGCCAAAACAGAACTAGTATTGTTCAGACAAACGCCTACAGTGGACTTACGACCTTCTTCACCGGTTTCGAAACTCTGGACAAACAATCAGCATCCATAGCCTAGTGGTTAGTGTGTCCGCATATAAAGTGAGGGGCCCAGGTTCGAATCCCAGTGGAGGCTGGAAGTTTTTCACTGTTTTGGATTTTTCAACTCACTGCGATTTCAATTATACATATTTATATGCAAACAAAATATATATAGAGCTGTATACAGCAGACCCAAAAAAATGAGTCTGATGAGTAAACTTTTCAGTTTTCCAGAAAGTCTTGAGTACCTTCAACCCTCATTCCCCCTCCACCCCCCCCCCATCCCCTCTATGGTTTCCACTTTGTGCGTACATGAACTATATTTCTTTTGGTTGGACTCTGCATAGTGTTTACTCCTAAACTTTGTAGTATTTACACTCACAACTGCTGTCGAACATTGTCAGGTTGCTTCATGTAATTGTTTTGCTCATGTTGATAGAGTTGGTTAATTTTCACTGGGTTTGTGTTGAAATTTTTCCTGGTTTCTGAACTCCATTTTCAGGGAGGAGTTTATGTTTACTTTACGTCTTTACTGACAGTTTGTGTTTTCCCTTTTGCTGCCCGGGTAGTAGTCTGGTGGGGATTTAAAGTAGACGTGAACGTACGTAAGCCACTGTATATAGTTGACCATGATTGTGTCTGTCTGCTTATAACGTTATACAATCCTTCACCCCGTCAGGCTATGGATACATTTCTATAGATGAAAGTGACCTTCTCAAAGCAGATTTATTCATGTGAGTAGGCGGACGGAAGCAAGAATCCTGTTTTTATGCTGCATAATGTTTGCAATTTCTAAGTACTCCTCTAGACTAATTTTCTTTTGTAAAAACGTGTCCATTAAAGCTTGGTCCTTGGGTTTGGAATAATTTACTTAATTATACTTAATGACTTGGGTATCCTTGAGTAATTGGGGGAAATATATGAATATCAAGGTTCAACACTGATGTATAGAATATTAGTTAAAGGGGACACTTGTAAGCCCAACTATCATCTTTTGCTTTCATGAGATAATTAAATTTGAGTTTCTTTTGAATAACAACTCCCAAAGACAGCTAAGAAATTTTTCATTCCGTTCGGGAAATGTCCTACTGTAGCGTAAAAAGTAGTGTCTGGGAACTGTCATTTTGTAAATCTGTGATGTCATAATTATGCCAACTCTACTGTTTGTCTTGTAACATTTTCAAGGTAGAATGTTTAATACTGTGTGACACTGAAACCAATGACATCATATAAGGTTAATGTTTAAGAAGTTCAATATTTTAAATTCAGCTTAATTTGCAAAACCCATCTCTATTACGGAAAATAAACATTGCAATAAATAAAGAAAAACAAATAAGAAATTAGAGCACATGTGGTTCATTGAATGTCATATTTTAGACTTGATCAAATCTTTGGCCTTGTGTGCGAATAAACATTAAATCTGTGATCTCACAAATGGAGTAATAATTTTTTTAGCTGATTGGGGAAGTTGTATATATGCCAGAATTATCTCTATCACATAAACCAATAATGATGGTTGGGTTCATGTCTCCTGGCTATGTGGAGGGTAGGGTGTGGGTGAAGAGGGAGCTGAGGGAGGGGGAGGGCTCATTGAAGTCATCCCTATCATAGAGTCTAATCATAATGGTTGAGTTTTTTTCTTATTTAAGTTTTATTCTTTCTAACTCGGGGGGGGGGGGGGGGCTAACAGATGCCCTAAAAGTATTATTTTATTCCTTTGGCATATTTTATTCGTGAGGGGAGGGGGGGGGGGGGGGGGAACAGAAAACATGTAGCAATTTGGGAGTATCGCATGAATGGCTGTAGATAGACAGCGAGCTGAAAGAAGGTGGAGAAAAATTATCAATTTTCCTTTGCTTTTTGTAGCATCCAGTCAACTTGCAACAATGCGGCTTTAATTTTTATCACTTGTTTAGAATGACAGCTGTATTGCCCTAATAGATCCAGTTCTGGGGGAGTGGTTCCACCCCCCTCCTACTCCCCACCCACCCACATTTTCCCCCAAGGGCCCAAACAAGTCACTTCTTGATAAGGTCATCAGCAACCTCTCAAATAAACAACTTTGAAAATGTCAAGGCTAAAACATGCCCAGAATATTCATCTTTCTTCATAACATTTTAAAGGTCTAAGATAATGCACACACACAACAGATTTAACAGGATGCCGCTATTTTTCATAACGCCATAATAGTGTAATAGTTGTGTATACATGCAGTGTGTGTTTCTTTTGTATACTATACAATAATCCCCAAGTTAACACTGTCTAAAGTCTCTTAACAGCTAAAATGAAGCCAATAATGGAAAGTTGTCTTAAACAATTTGTGTACTTCAACTTCTTTATGCAGTTATCAAATATTCTCAAAATTAAGTTAAATAACAGTACTGTCGAAATTAGCTTAAGACTGCTAAAAGTGAGCTAAAAATTAACGTGAATCAATAATATTTTAATTTCGTCAATTAAAAGCAGATTAAATTTTCTATCTTGTACAGAACCAGAGGCTATATTAGGAGTCATCTTTCACTCTCTGAGAAGAGTACGGTATATCGGCAGGTGTTCCAAGAAGCCTACCACGTTTAATAATCAATTTATGCATAATCAATGGGATGTATATATGTAAAGGGAATTTGATATTGAGGCAGGAAATTTGACTTGATCCAGTAAAATAATCCAAAGAGAGAATCCTAACATCTGAATTTAGAGAACGCTTTATAAAGGAGAAGAAAACCCAACCATCGTTTTAATAAATCTATCATATATGATATCAACGAATAATTTGGTGGACATAAGAATTTTGGGCTCTGAATTTTGTGTCATATAAAATAATATACATGGTTCCTATGTACAAAAACTGCTATATATACAGTATATTGTATCTTTGTACTTGTATAGCAATCTGCCATTTTGCATAGCATTTTAAGCATAGCATATTGTGATTGATGCTGGATGTAGTGATTCCCTGCCTACAGTATACATCTTTGTGATGGGCAACAGTGGCGGAGCTAGGGGTATTGGTCAGAGGGGGCGAGAATGGTCAGGAGGGGCGAGAATGGTCTGTAGGGGCGCTTTCGACACTATCTAAGCGGAGCACCACCACAGGTTGGCGCGTAGCGTACAGAAATTTTTTGAGTAAATATACTCCCTAGATCGCCGGGGCCTGGCTTATTTGCAGATAACCAAAGAATAAATAGGTGTCATCGCCAAATTACACCAACAAAATGTGACAAATGTCAATAGGTAGATGAGAGCGCAATAAAAAAGTCAATAATCGCGAATAAGTAAAAAGTGGTAAAGAGCTGAAAAGGGCGCCAACAGTCCATTTGAGTCCTGCAGGTGGGGCATCCGCCCCCCCTGACTGTATGGACGCTCCGCCACTGACGAGCAACTACAGTACTCAGTACTACAGTACAGATATATGCAAGGAAAATCTTGCTCTGTGGAGGAGTTTGTAAGGAATGAAAGGTGTGTCAGGGGGCTTCTTTGTCGAAATCTGATGGCATGGAACACCCCTAAGAGGTGTACATAGCTAAGAGTGACAGCCGTTACCTTATTCCCTTCATTACTTCCTCTTAATTTCAAGGTGACAAACAGTATTAACACTGAAACACTCCTTTGTAATTTAGATCATGTGTAAAATCTTCCAATATTTTGAAACTTGGTCAATAAGGTAAAGAGCTGATCTCTATGACAGAAACAAAATGAATGTTTTATATGAAGAATACTCTACCATGAAAACTTCATTTGTGGCTCAATATGTCATAATTAGACTTGCATATTAAGACTTCAGTCTTTGAGTATCTTGTGTGTCTTGTGTGTGTGTGTGTGTGTTGAAGAACATTAAAACCTGTGATATGTCCCCAATGGCATAAGATTCTTAGCTGTGTGGCCCGGAAGTTGTCCACCACGAGGATTTC
>KN884482.1:35146-51044 GCA_000934455.1 Apostichopus parvimensis
AATAAGCAAAGCTTTTCGAGTCTGACCCCTTACAAAAAGAAAGGAAAAGAAATAAAGAAAATAATTAGCAATGTGCTAATTACAAGAGAATAACAGCAACATTAAAGATTGGTCTAAATATGCATGTAATTATATTCCTTGCCCGACAATTAAATTTCAAAATATCTACTATACTTTTCTTTAAATGTAGGGTTCGGTGGTCTAAAATGTGATGAGGTCGCACCGAATCAGGTATAGGATGTAACTTAGGAGTAAATAGGTAACGGAAGGTCTACGTAAACTATTGATTTCAGTGTTTTCAGCAATATTAATTGTACTGAAATTTGACCCAAAAGAGTAAAAACAATTGACGAACTATGGGCGGTACATGAAACAAAAATTTGATTATTTGATGGTAAACGCTGTCAATTTCTACGTACGGAAATATATAAAACGCATATAGCGTTGAAGGGCATACGTTTCGAGGTGACATAATACAGGTTTATAAGTTCCTTACAATTAATTAGTGATTCTGTGGGTGCTTGTGATTTTTTGAAGATTTCAACTTTTTCTCTAACTCGTTGTCAAATATAGTCTCAAATTAATTAAAAATTCTTCTCGTGTGGATATTAGAAAAGTTAGCTTCTCTCAATGGGTTGTGAATGAATGGAATAATTTGGCAGAATGGGTTGTTTTTTCTGATTTGTCTGTCTTTTAAGAAAAACATTGATACTTTCTTCATTAAGAGTGGGCGTATTTAATGGGGTTAAGGATGCATTTTTCAATTTAATTTTTTATATATATAAAAAAACATTTTACGTATATGCTTTTTGGTGTGTATTCCTGTGTTGGGGTTTTCTATGGTTGGGCTTTCAATGTGCCGTTCAAGACCCATTAACCTGTTATGTTATGTTTGCATGACAATCGTTTTCTTTGTAATTCACGCAGATTTGTAATTCACACATTCTTTGTAATTCACACATTATTCTTACCCCTGAATGTTATCCCAGTTGGTAGAGGCTCCTTTAATCATTCCGCACTGTTTACTATTCTCTCCCACTTCCGGCGCGAACGTCAGATGGAGTTTTCTGCCATCAATCACGTCGGCTGCTATGCATTGCAAGGCTGTGTAAATTTATCAACACGGTATACATACAGCCTAACGGCACAATAGTTATACACGTAAATTAGCCTAGGCACTACACTCAACGTCGGAGAGCGGTCAGTACGGACGACGGCCGTGATGAAGAACAACTCGCAGTCGTAGAGTAAAAGCGGTCCTCATATTCATAGAGACCCATTATCCGTAAATCCTGGCTCGGATAGTCTTTTAGCATGCCGAAGCTTGATGATCTCATCGAGTTCTCAGGAGAAGACAATGTTTATGAGGTGGAAAAGATCGTTGGAGTTCATAGACAACCGGTAAAAACCAAGGCTACGTACACAAACGTAACACTAACAGTAACAGCTTTGTACATTCTTTGGATTCCACTGACAAAGTGACAGGTGTATCCTACTGTGTTGACGAATATGTCAGCGTAACATTAGGCTGAGTTGACAATTGCACGTATCAATATATCGAGAAATTAGTTAGTAGTAGTACCTCATCGCACACAGAGAGAACTGAATCTTTTTCATGCAATTGTTCATCAGAACAATACAGTAGAGAGAAATTCTGCATTTCATTTTGCCTGACACAAGGTGCACAAAGAACATGCAGGGCAAGGTCAAACTCAGTCCTGCGGGAGGATGGGGGAGCAGCAGGGGGAGCTCTAGTCTCTAGGTAACCTTGTACTTAATGCAAGTTGTAGGCTCTAAATTAGTCTAAGCCTACCTAAATCTTAAGTTAAGACCTTGTTCACATAACAAAATGGAGATGTAATTTATTGGCATTAACCTTTTGTCTAATTAAGTTTCAATCAGTTTTCATTTGCTAGCAACAAGCATAGTCCAGTCTGCAAAATAACAAGCCCATTTTTATCTTAAGGCCTAAGTTTATAGCAAAGTGGGTTCAATTTTCAAGGCTCACTCAATTGTTGGAAATTTGAACTGGCAAATTGTACTCATTTTGTTATAAATTTCTGTATTTCTTACATACTTTACAATGTGTTGAATATATAAAAATCTTTAATAGACATATTTTCACAAACATTGATATACTCTCAGAAAATTCTGTAGAATTATCCAAGTTAAGAATGATATCATTAACAGATATTCTTGTATTCCTACCTATTAATATGGCACAATTAGCTTTTGAAACAGAGTGGAGTACACCTGAAATTTACTCACGAGTTGCAGATAATATCAATTATGTATAAATTAATTACAGTCATTCTGCAGATAGAAACTCAATCTGTTCAGATACGTACGTAACCGTTAAATGCTTATCATCAGTATATAAGTTGTGCTGTTCAACATGTGAGTTAGTTCTTCCAGTACTTATATTATACATTATGAACGCAGGTAGAAGATCTTTACAGACTTAGTCACAGCACAGAAGCTATATTCAAGTGGTTTTTGCATTTAAGCATGTGTTGTCTTTAGATTTTGATGGGAAAATCATCAATTCATTGTCTTGCATATGACTTACTTGGGAGCTCTGTATTGCTATGAATATGACTACACTTGAGCCCTGCATACATGTGTTAGTTACATTAAGGTTGCAACAGAAGGTGTTTAATTACTTCAAGTAAGTCAGTTTACCACGCATAAGACATCTGTCAGTTGGACTGTCCACCAAAAATGTATCAGAAATGACAACTAAGGCATACATTTCAAGGGTTTGCACATGAAAGAATTAAATACTATTTAATACTTTTGTGTGTGCTTAGGGTTAATTAGTCAAACAAAAGAAGTCAGGTGGTTGTGTACATACTAGATCTCTTTTGTAGTTACAAGTATGCAGTTACTACATGAATTGGTCAGTTAAAGTGACACCACCAAGAAGTTAATCACACAAAATGCAGCTTCAACTTTTAAATATAAATCCAAGCTCTGTAGACGACACTTCCATAGGAGACACTGCTATGTATATTCCACTTTTATAGCTATATTCTGGTTTGCATATCATTTTAATATGGAATACTGGAGGAAATTCCATAGCATAATTTTAGCTATTCTGCCAATAAAAATGCTTCAAATGTTTTCTTCCGTGTAAGGTCTTTACCTTCTTTGCTATCCATCTAATCCAGTATATGTTTAAAGGCATTGAAGACTTGCCCCAAACCTCGTGCGGCCATCTGAAAAAGTTAACTTTCTGTTGCTTGCAAGTGACGTTTTGTTCAAGACGCTACAAAATGCAGACAGTAATGAAAAGTGATACCTTGTTATCTTTATCTGGACCTGAGATGTCTATCGCTGTATCGTTTGTATACTGTGCTGTGGGTATCGACCGCAGCTGTATGTACTGACTGTACACTTGTGTCTAATTACCGACGGTAGCAAGCTGTGTATTTTCTGGGATCGATGGTGGTGTTTAACACTTCTGTTACACTTCATTCGAAACTAGGTCAAATTACCGGTCATAGACGTTTCTTTTTGCGCCAGTCTTCACATCCTTTAATGCTTGGCATGACATTTTATGTGGTCTTTAGTTCCATCCAACCATTCTGGAATATCTAGAATAAAGACAAGTAAACATTTACAAGTGCTAAATTGTGTGAACATATTAGAAAAGGAAAAATGTAATCTTCATCAGTGTAATGTATTGCAGGGATGTTATTTATTGTTGAATGCAGGAAAACAATTGAATGTCCATCATTTCTGCCATCCATATTCTGCAATCCTGGTAATGAATGGTGCTGTCTTCCTTGTTTTTTGCTGTCATTCAATAGGGGAAGCCACCACTCTACAGAGTCCGATGGAAAGGCTATGGCCCAGAGGAAGACACATACGAACCAAGAGATCATCTCCTAACATGTGAAGATATGATCGATGACTACCTTCTAGAGGAAGAGAAGAAACAAGAGGAAGCGGCCTCCAAAAGAGAGAAAAAGGTTTGTTGCCTGCAGATCATAAACTCTCTCTCTCTGAACTTGATGGGTAATGGCTATTACTTAAAACCTATTGATTGGCCATACAGTACCTGTATAGGCTTACCTATACATTATGAATTGTGACCCTAACAGAATGTAAATAGATCATGGAAACAGTACTCTGTGTACACTAAACTTGAGTGCATACTGTATATGGATCTTATATACCTTATGACTATCACTGAACCATACAGTACAGTATATGGTTGTGACATTTAACTGAGCCACATACACAGCACCTTATGGATCATCAATAAGAACAGTGTGGATAGTTATTCTTATTGAACCCTCATATGTTGACTCTCTCTACACATTAACTTAAGAACAATGGTTCATGCTATAAATGTGACTATGACTTAAGCCTATATATTTGTTGAATGTGACTCTGATGAATCCTTAAATAAATTTGCTGCGGAATGCAGAATCTGAACCGTATGGACCAGGACTCTTGACTGTACATTATGGACATTGACTGTAGCAATGAGACCATTGTTCAGACATCCAGGGTCATTTTCAATTGAAAACTGGGAGGAAAGCTCTCCAGTCTCTGCAGAATGATGCCACAGAATCATTACATGATTTCGGGAGAAAAATTGAAAAAAAAGACAATGAACGAATGATCAATGAATGTTGCATAAATGCCTTTTACCATACACTATTCCCACATGATTACTTTAGTTTCCAGTCAGAATCCTCATTTACATATATGTGCTGTCTGCTTTAAATGAAAAACAAAATGTCCAGTACAGTTTTAGATCAGTAATGACTCTAATAGGGAAAGGGAAGTTTTCAGTATTAATGGGTGTATTGGAAATATATGCACTTTCATGTTTTTGTTCAAGTTTTGGAGTTATTTGCAAACAAAAATTTAGTATGTATGTGAAATCTTTTCTCACTTCTGTGAGCTGTAATCTTATTTCTCAGAAATCAGTCAAAAGGAGACATTCAGGGGAAAGCGCTTCGCCTTCGGTTTCTCCTACTGAAACAAAAGTCAGAGATGTAGGTCCCAACAAAGAGGATGTTGGCAGTGATGAAGTTCAAATGACCCCATCCATCTATTCAAATGACAATGCTCACTTTCAAGAGGATGAGGATCCTGATGATGTGGACAGAAGAGCCCTCCTCAAAGACCCTTTCTGGAATGATCTTGAGAATGGTGTCATTGTGCCCAACCTGTTTGAGACTGATATGTACTCCAAGGTGAAGAGTCGAAGGGCTACGTTAGAGGCAAAGAGAAAACAAAAGGAAGAGGAGACAGACGATCAGAGGAGTTCATCTCTGAATGAGTCTCAAAGCAGTGAGAAATCTTCACCCGGGGGTGCCAGTAAGAAGAATCAAAGTCTGTCACAGGATGCCGGGGAAACAAAAAGACACAAAAAGAAGAAATACAGCAACAAACACGATCCTGGCAAAAAGAAGAAAAAGAAAAAAGATCATAAGAGTAAGAAAAAACATAGACAAGTGAAGATGGACCTAGAGGCAATCGGCTCCTTGGAATCAGCCACACAGAAATCATTGAAAATGAGTCCCAGTGATCTAGATGGTTCAGATAACTCGGCTAATCTCTTCATCTCTCGTATACCAGCTGAGGAGGTCCTCACAGTAGCCAAGCTGGAGGAGCAAAGCAGACAGAGTTCATCAAATGGATCCCAGAGCAGCGATGGGAGTGAGGAATGTGACCAGGCTGCAAAGGTAAGAAGAACCCAGGGTCTTTTGTTTGTTTGCTTGGGTAGATGCACCACTAAAATCTTCCCTGAAAGCAGCTGATAGATTTGATGTGTCTATTATTAATGTCAAATTAAGCAGCAAGATTTGGACCGTTCCAAGTGATGCTCTCAGATGATTCTCTCAGATTTTGGTTGAAACTTCATCAGATGAATTCACTATATCCAAAATGAGCAAAATCTTCAAGAAAAGCTCCACACTTTTCTAAGATGTGGTCCTCTGAATATTTGGACAGCAACTCTTTTTCACACTCACCAAGTTTAATGTGTGTGCTGAAATTGAAAGCTTTCAACTTGCTATTAAGCAAGGTATGAAGCTGAACGGTTGTATTGTTATTAACTGTTTGCCAACGATTCACAATCTGGCCAGAATATAATAATAATAATAATAGAATGCCCCATCACATTCACACAGAACAATTTTGGACAGGTTGCTTTAAAGTTAGTGGGAAGCAGTTATGGTCATGAAATATTGAAAGGTTCTAAAAACAACCAATGTCCTTTGTGGACCACACTGCATTGGCTCAAAGACCACAGTCTCTTAGGAGTTTGAAATATAGTGATAATGTCAGTGAGCAGACTTTTCATCCTTAGTTGGTCAAGAGTTCTGAGGAAAGTATCATTTTTTTCTTTGATTATATATTTCAAGGATAATTCCAGTGTCTATAACACTGTGATGATTAAAGTAATAGCTATGAGTGTATTTTCTTTCCCCTATGATTCACTCCATGTGTGATGTGTTTAAGGCATCAAGTGTCTTTCAGAGAAAACAAAATATTTCTCTGGAATGCAAAAGTAGAAATTTTGAATCCTTGCAGTCTTGTTCTCTTGATTTACAGTCAAAAGATACCAAAGCTTCAAAACCCAAACAAGATTCACTCAGAATGCTTGAGTCAAGTCGGCCTGGCCATTCACCTGGTATGGGATTTCTGAGCCCAGATCTGGAGCAGATGCTGGAAAAAAACCCATTTAGTCTTAATGAGGACACAGACTCTGAAACTTTGACAACACCATTATCTACAAAAACACTTTCCCATTCTGACCAAAGTGCTAATCCATCGGTAAGCAAAGAAGGCGCCTTTTCCAACTTTGAACCAATTCCTTCTACATGGGATCCATTTGCCAAAGATTTAGCATCACCGCCGCCAAGCACTGCTGCTGCCTCTGTGACGTCAGTCGTAAGGGCAAACTCTCCTATTCACAATGTAAATAAAGTTGTGAAAAAGGAACCTGTCGATATCATTCCTGATTCCTCTGTGAAAGCAAAACAAGAGGTGGTAGATCCTCCTGTTGGAAGTGAAATGGAAATGATAAAAACTGAACCAAAATCTCCAAGTTTAGGTGAGGATGTAGAAATTAGTTCACAACTCATTCCTGCTAATTGCGAAACTGCAGGTGCAAGTCTGCCCATAGTGAAGACAGAACCGGTAGAATTAGCAGACAAAGTTACATCTTCTTTGCAGAAAGAAAGGTTGTCATGTGAAAATAATGAAAAGAATGGAGACACAACAGCTGCTTCAAGTTCGGTTACAAAGCAGGAATCTTTGGATATTCCTGACAGTATCGAAGATCACTTAACCTCCGTAGAACCTGTGCTGGAAACTGTTTTGAAGTCCCAGTCTCTGGGTAATATGGAAGAACTACCAAATTTAACTGGGAATCTTTTTGACAATTTTCTTCCCGCAAATTCACCCTTCACTGATGACGAACAGAGGAATTCTGGATCGGAAGAACCTAAGATTGACGTAGGTCAACTGCTGTCCTCCTTGGAGGACAAGGACATTTCCAATAAAGAAACTGCCACAAAAACGAAAAATTCTTCGACTCTTTCAGGGATTGAAGCATCGAAAGAGATTTCCGAAAAGGAAATAGATGCTACAAGAGAGGGGGAAACAGAAAAAGAGGAAGAAATCACAGAAGCAAGAGATACTGAGCCTTTAGAATCAGAAATGACACCCTGTGAAGTGAAATCACCTACAGAAGCATCAAGCCTGGTGTGGCCATGGTCTGGCAGTGGTCCAGTCACATCTCCCAGTGAAGATATCACCAAAGATGGAACTGTGGAACAAGGCGGAGGAGAGAATGCCAAATCACAGGAAACAAAAGAAAGTGTTGACAGTAGTCAAGTGGTTCCAGGTGATAGAGTACGAGGGTCTGATGAAGGTGGGAAAGTTTCTGATGTTGTGCAAAAATCACCTGACGCTTCACCGAGATCACATGTCACATCGAAGAACAAAAAGGATGAAATATCTACCAAATTGGCTAGTCAAAAAAATATTTGCAAAACTGTTTCAAAGGTAGCAGAAAACACAGACAGCACTGAAAGTGGAAACGGGCATGAGGGCAATAATTTATTTGATTCGCTGAAAAGTTGTGTAATAAAAGAAAAATCGAAAGAGAAGTTAGGAAAACTGAAATCAAATACCTTCGCTGCAAGTAAAGATGTCAGTAAACCGTCTAATTTGGAAGAAATGGCTCATGTCAAGGGTAATGTGAAATTGACAGGTTTTCAAAAAGATAAACAGCAACATGTCAAAACTACCAATTTGGAAAGTAAACAACCTAAGAAATTTTCAGTTGTTGAGAAAAATAAAGAGGTTTCAAAATCTAAAAACGTGACCAAAAATGGCAGGAAAGATGAAGAGAAGAATAACAATGTGAAGATTCCACAAAAAGGTACTGAGAAACTTCAAGGCAGCAAAGACCAGGATACAAGCAGGAAGAAACAGCTGCATGAGAAATCAGAAGAAAAGAAGAAAAAGAAAATATCAGGAGGTAAATTGGAAAAGATTTTTTTTCTTCAATAATATGATATTTATTTGGTAATAATGTAAGTCATAAAACGTCAAGCTTTCACTAAAATTCATTACGTCCTACTTAGCCAACCTTCTTCACTGGGAGGTACTTCTAAGCCAGAATAAACAACGAAATGATAATGAGGCCTGTTAGTGAGAATGATATCTTGTGAAAGAGATTCTCTTTGGAGTGAGGATGCACTGACAGTAATACCTTTTGTTTCACTGCTAGGATCTCCATTTACTAGATATCGGCAGAACCACTGTACATTCCATGCTAGGACATTTATTGGAGACCTAACTTTGTGTGAGGAATGCTGTTACCAATCATTAATTTGTCAATTGATACAATATACACTTTACCTCCCTCCTCTCTTTATCTGTCTCCCTAAGCACACAAGGAAGGTATGAATCACAATGTAGCAGGATAGAGGCCATTCAAATCTCTCTTGCCAGCTGTTGTTCATACTAAAAAAGGGAAACACTATAACAGAGAGGGCAAAAATAATACATATAATGAAACTTTTACATCTGTCCTTCAGAACTTGCCAATCTAGATGGTTAAAATCCAAAAGGTTTAGCCAAACCTTAACTTAAAATTGATAAACTTGAATTCGTAGTGAAAACTTGTTCGTCCATTTCAGTAATGTTCACATCACGCCTGCATCTCAGATTTGTAACTTGAAGGGTAGTGTGAATGATAGATTTGAAAATGACATATGGTCCCAGGTTAATGCACTCTAGAGGCCCTTGGTTTGTCTTCTTAGGAATGTGATCTCAATTTGGAAAAAAATGACAGAACTCAAATACCCTGCTTGACATATCAAAGATCCTCTAAATTAGAAATAGTGGAAACACTCAAATTAGTTTTATGATACTTTCAAAGAAACAGTTCAAATTGAAGTGATAAACATGAGTGAATCTTTGCTAATCTGCATCTGTAATCGTATTAGCAGAGCATCGTTGGAATGATAGAGCTCCATGTTATAGGAATTGAAATCTTAGCAATGAAACTAGTAATGTCTTTTTAATTCTCTTTATTTTTTTGTAGGTTCCTGGAAATTTGACAGTATAAATGAAATACCGAGAAATGATGAGAATAAAGTACCGATGGAACTTATTGATAAAAATTTAACTTTAGATGAAGGTAATCAGTTGCTTTGCTCATTTTATGGTATGTAGGGGGGAAGGTGGAGGTAGGGATGAGGGGGTTGTAGGGGGAAGGTGGAGGTAGGGGCGAGAGGGTCGTTAGTTGATTGAATGTAGGGGGAAGGTGAATGTAGTGACGAGAGGGTCGTTAGTTGATTGAATGTAGGGGGAAGGTGGAGGTAGGGACGAGAGGGTCGTTAGTTGATTGAATGTAGGGGGAAGGTGGAGGTAGGGATGAGAGGGTCGTTAGTTGATTGAATGTAGGGGGAAGGTGGAGGTAGGGAAGAGAGGGTCGTTAGTTGATTGAATGTAGGGGGAAGGTGGAGGTAGGGATGAGTGGGTCGTTAGTTGATTGAATGTAGGGGGAAGGTGAATGTAGTGACGAGGGGGTCGTTAGTTGATGGTACATACATGTAGGTCGAAGATGAATGTAAGGATGATGGGGTCGTTAGTTGTGCAGGGGGATGATGGGCCGAGTAGAGTATTTAATGTTTATGTAATTTCACTTTCTTACCAAACAACCACTTCTTTCTGACTTTGCAGTATCTAAGGCTAATTTATCAGTGTCATGTCTATTCCGTCAGTGACTCATGTTTGTGAAGAAGAATTATAATTCAATGTCCATAATACAAAGGATTGTAAGTAGAATGTGATGAGAAGTAGTTTTATTTGCTGATTTCAGTATAGTAATGTATGTATGTATATGTATGTAATGAACCATAGCAGGCTGCTTCTTGTAAAAGCCAGGCAGGTCTGTATGTTATATTAGACTTTAGCTTGATCTTTTCAACCACCATTAGTACCCATGGTATTAACAGACTCCCAACTTTCTACATATTTCAGATTACTTATGTAAGGCAATCACAGAAGGAGATCTTCATCTGGTCCAAGCAATTCTTCAGCATTGTCCAAACCTTCAAGTAGATAGTCCAAACAGTAGAGGCCAGAGACCCCTTGTACTCGCCTGCATGGGAGGCCAAAATGAAATCCTTAAGAAACTTATCCTATCCAGAGCATCTGTTGATGTGAGGCTCCAAAATGGCGTCACACCTCTAATGATAGCTGCAGAACTGGTGAGTCGAAAAGGTTCTTAAAGAATGACTTCGGTGCACAAAATTGACTGCATATTGTGGCCATGTAAACTGCACTGACCCTTAAAACATCAGTGGCTCATGTCAAAGTGACTGGACTTCCTATTCTAACACACAACAGGTATGGTGAGCTTCTCAGAAGCAGTAAAACAAATGAATAGGGGGAAAAAACCCTTGATGGCTTCAAATTCTCTAGAATTCACCGCTTAATATTTTGGAAAAAAACCCAGTAAACTTTCATATCAGAAAACTTGGTAGACATTGATTTATGTTAGGAGTGCTAACTGCCTGGAGGTGAATAAACTTCACATGTTGTACATTGTATCCATCTCTATCAGTGCTAAGTAACGCTATAGGACGAGAATACCATTGACAGCAACTTGGTCAGCTTTCAGAACGGCAATCACACAATTTTCAAAATTTGGAAGGGCACCAAGGCATGTTTTCCAAAGTGAGAGAAAAACAGAGACAAGAATGTCAGAAAACTTAGGTTTCACTTTGTTCTTCCACACTTTGTATTTATAGAATATTTTAAGACTTTAGATCAATCAGTCTGACTTATTATATATGATAATATCTTGACTGAAGGGGTAGAGCAGTGGTTGTGGTCAGTAACGAGAGTGCCCCAAGTAGTCAAATTTCTGTCATTAATTCAAGCTGTGGTCTCTGTGCTGCATTTTGAAGTTTCATGCTATTAATATCAGCATTCTTATTGGCCGCTATAGATGACTTAACTTTAAATGTAAATTAATGTGAAGCTGCAAGTGGCAAAGCAATTTTGCCTTCTATCATGTGAACTTCTGAAGCCACCCAACCTTCTACAACCAATCTAATAATTCTTTACATTTACTTTGAGTAAATATGTCCTCATCAGGTATGTAATATGTTCTTCTTTCTCAACAGGGTTACACATGTACTGCTGGGATTCTCCTAGAGGCTGGAGCATTTGTAAATTTAGCTAATACTTCAGGGGAAACAGCTCTCATAAAGGTAAAGGCAGGTGCAAATTGCACCGACCCGACAGTAACCGGACAGGACTCTCCCCGACTACTCGTCGAGAATGAGTCGTGGCCACCAAGTTGGGGCTGTGTGGGATCGTAGGTTAGCCGCACACTAGCCCGACCTGACGTGACCCAACAGTTTAATCAGTCCATATGGGGGCCGCCATTTGACATTATGCAGCTGTCACCTAATTCCTCATTGACTATCCATTAGAATCAGTCGTGGACAGCACAAACTGCTGCGACCTGGCTCAACTGCGACATGACGGCTCCCCACGCCACCACAAATATCAAACAAGCTTGATATTTCCCGATTTGGTCACGATGAGGACCGACTGTTGGATCTTGGTCAGGTCGTGAGCAAAGTTTGCGCAATTTGCTAGGACCTGACTGCCACCCAACAGATTATTTGTCGCAGTCATGTCGGTTCCGTGCAATTTTCACCTGCTAGAAGTTATAATATAGGCATTGGAAATGTTGAGGTTGTCAATAGAGTGCTAGAGGGTGATGTTATAGAGTGCTAGAGGGTGATGTCATAAAGTTGACGTTTTTACATCGATGACTCAGACAAGTTAGGTAAATTGTTCCCAACTTTCAGGTAGAAGCTCAGATGAAGGTATTTTAGGGATGTTAGTTTATTAGTGTTAAAAAACCAAGTCTTGAGATGCAAAACTTTGCAAATATGCAGAGCAGAATTTGTGCCCTATACATTTTACGTTGTGAGCCAATCCATTTAATGTCATTACAAAACTTTGCAACCACTAAATTAAATGGAATAGGTTAGGGTTTTAATTTACAGAAATGTGAAAGACGTTGAAGTTTCTTGTATGCAACATTTATTTCTGTTTTTCATCTTAGATTTGAAATTTGAACATTTTTAAAGTTTATGCTTCACCAAACTATTACAAGTAAGAATGTGTTTCCAATTGTGGTTTAAGTGTATCTGTCAAAAAGCTTTAAAAAATGCTGAGTTTTTGTTGTATCAAGTAGTTGTTCATTATTCATTGCCTAACATGATTTCTTTGGTGCCTCTTGTAACCTTAGGCCAGTCGTAAAGGCCACGTTGATGTGGTTCAACTGCTGTTACATTACGGTGCAGATTGGGGCCAGACATCTCAGGAGAACACTTCAGCGTTATCTCTAGCAAAACAACACAAAATGTATTTAGTGTCAGACCTTCTCCAAAAGCATGAACAAAGGTGAGTGGATTAGTTTAATTCTCCATCGTGTTATCATACTTATAAGAAATGAAAAAGGAATAATACAGATTGCCAAGAATTTGATAGACATCTCATAACATTTTATTTGGGTCACCATTTACAGCTGAATTAGAATACCCTGGTCGCGGTGTATGTGACACGTTTGTGATAGATACTGGTTTCACACAGGTCAAGATGGTACCTTTCCTAAGGTCCTACTGTGGCCTTTTATTCCTATGTAGGAAAAAAAAATTGCCAAGAATTTCCTAGGCATCTCAAAAATTGTTCACAGTTTTACACTGTAAAATAGCTAGGGATTCTTTAGATTTAGATAACATTGCCAGTTTGGCGTTTTAAATGACA
The DNA here is from genome assembly GCA_000934455.1 of Apostichopus parvimensis. Lineage (NCBI taxonomy): Eukaryota > Metazoa > Echinodermata > Holothuroidea > Aspidochirotida > Stichopodidae > Apostichopus > Apostichopus parvimensis. The sequence continues at coordinate 48,482 of KN884482.1, forward strand.
AATCTGGATGTTTATCAATTTTTATGGGCCGAAAGAAAATGACGGTGTCTTCCAAACAGAATATTTGGTTTTGTTTTCTGGCATTTTTTTAAAGGGCCTAGAAAAAATTTAGTATAATTGGTAGATGAACATTAGAACATTAACTTCAAGTATTTCATGCCGTTCAGTTTGTCTTTAGGTTGCATAGTTAGTCCGACGCATTGGTAAGAGGTTAACCCATCTGCTGTTACCTGATGCTATCACAACATTTGTACACAAACTTTTAAAGTTTGGATAAAGTTGGAGATGACACATACTGCAGATGAAGAGATGAGTATAGATCTGTTTGAGACTATTGACTATATCGTACCAGCAGACAATAATTGACTCATCTATATTGTACCAGCAGACAATACTATTATGATCTCACTGATTACTTGACTGCGTTTGATTTGATAAAAGATTGTATTCTTTCCACTTGTTGCAGCATATCAGTCTGTTTTCAAGTTCAAAGTATACTTTACAACATGATGGCACATTTGGACTAAACATGAACAAACTACAAAAAACTTGAAGTTACTGTCATAGTTCCTTATTAATAGGCTGGCAGATGATAAACTTTCACTGTTGTCATGGAACCAACATCTCTTGAGGAGCAACCTGAGGTAGTAACAAGCCAAATGCTGTACAACCAAAACCTATTAACATTATCCCATATATTACCTACTTGCAGACATCTAGATAAATTGAATCGGTCATATCAACGTTGTGTTCAAATATTGCCATGTACTTGCAAGTATTCACAATTTGCCACATATGAAATAAGGAATTTGAGAATGTGTGGTAAATAAAGCAGACTGGTCCATTGAGTTTCATATTGCCTTTCAGAATGGTGGAGCAATTAGAGTATGGCATTACTCAGTACATGTGGGAAACAGCCAGATTGGTACATTCAGTTCTGCCATCTAGATGTTTTAGGATACGGGAGTCTACTCAGCATCATATCAAGTTCAACTTTGACCCAACAAAGATTCCATTCAGTCCAAGTAAGTTGTATAGAGTCATCACTACGTGTTAGAGTATGTTATAGAAGTCACCTCAAGGTGTGATTGTGATGTAAGCACCCAGTGCATGGAGTCACCATAAGTTGTAGATATGATAGTGTAAGTTTTATGGAGTGACCATCAGGTTTAAATGTAATGGCAGTGTTAACTGCATGGAGTCACCACTATGGATCAAGATTAAATGGCAGTGTAAAGTGTATGGAGTAACTGTTAAATGTGTGAAAGCAGTGCATTAGTTCTGTGGTGTCAAAAAAAAAATACAAAATCACCACAAGATGCAGAGTTGAAGCATAGTAATTATGATATGGTAAATTATGAACAATAAATAGAACTAGTTGCAGTTTATTACTACAATCACATTAGTGTACTCTTCCTTCACATTTAGTCAAGCTAATAATATGATCAGTGTTTCTCTTGAGTAGCATCATTTTGTGAACTTGTTCATCAGCTCTTGGTACTATGCTTTTCCTGTGCCATGTCAGTCCAGGACCATCTGGTATGTCATGTCACCTGAGTGGACCATGTCATGTCAAAGGAGTCACCTTGAATGGAGTTCCAACCAGTCCTGTACCGGAGGTATGCATCACAGATTTGTCTAAAATACATACCTCTTATGAGGGATATCCCGTAACTTTGTAATAAGATAGTGTGATGTCCCATACCTTTGTAATAGGATAGTATGATGTCCCATACCTTTGTAATAGGATAGTATGATCCTACCTGCTGGATAAGGTAGACTTAACCTCTGGCTGTTACTCAGCTGGATAAAGTAGACTTACCCTCTTGCTGTTACTCATCTGGATAAAGAAGACTTACCCTCTCGCTGTTACTCAGCTGGATAGAGTAGACTTACCCCCTCGCTGTTAGTCAGCTGGATAAGGTAGACCTACCCTCTCGCTGTTACTCTGCTGTATAAGGTAGACTTACCCTCTCACTGTTAGTCAGCTGAATAAGGTAGACTTACCTTATCACATCATTGTAATCCGTACACAAACAGAAATTGGTTCCCCACTTTTCCATGATATTGGAATAGGGCAACCCTTCAAGTTCAAAAGTTCACAGTGAAAAGTTTTCAAATATCAACAAGTCACCACATGTTTGGAACTTTAGACGAATGTAACATAGGGGCTATGTAAATATGGGATTATAAACTACATACATGAGAATAGTACAGATTTATTTATATTGTTAATCGGCTGCTGTTTTCTCCACAAAATATACTTTGAATACGTACAATATCCATCGTTCGTACAAAAGTTCTTAAAATTAAAAAGTAGCCAAAGATAACTATAAATGACATCGTGGAACCCCCGCATTAATAAACGAATCCATTCCATTACAGCATCAAATCTCAAGTACCGTACTGCACTGTGTGTAACAGTACCGTACCCTAGGCTATAATAATATACAGTCCCGGGCGAAAGATGGATTTGAACTGGATATACTCCCTGCGGTTTTGGCTCAAAATTTATGAAATTGTATAATTATTATACCAAAATGAGGTGGAATACATAAGGGTA
>KN884483.1:25537-37898 GCA_000934455.1 Apostichopus parvimensis
GAAATTACTTCACGTCGTAATCTGTGACTTTGATAAACATAATAAACTTTGCCGTTAAATGGTAAAGAATTGTGCCCCTCAGCAAATGACAGTATGATCCCTTTGTTTCCCCAATACAATATCTCATGACATGGAAGGCAATTTGACTATTTCTTCCTAGGGTCTCATTTTATGCCTTTATCAGATAAAAGAAGACGTTTGAAGAAGCTACCTACCCTACTTTGAGCCGCCATGAGTGGGTCATTTTCAGTGATAAATTACACTTTTGGCCACTTATGTGTGCTATAATTGGTCACGAACGATCACACCTCAAACTCAGAGAATATCGTTTGTTGTTTGGTAAACCGAAAATAAGCTTGAAAGTGAATTTTGTGATGTAAATAGAATGTAGAAGATACACACACAGATGACAAAAAAAGGCTTATTCTTATTTGACTGACACCTGAAGCGCCAGTTTTAACTTTTCTTGAAAAGACCATAAGGTAAGTCAAAATTACTGTTTCTTTAAACGGTCCATTTCACCAGGTGTGGCATTTATCTCTTCTAAACATAATTGGCATAGTTTTGGAGAATTTATGCCCAGATGTCCTTGGGTTATGTCTGAGATTGTAAACAATAAATAATGCTGTGTTATAAAGCTTAACTCAAGTCCATTTTAAATTATTCTCCTGATCGATGGGAAAGTAGAGTAATTAACATAAGATTACCATCTGCAAATTGTTCGCCTTTTTTTTCTTAAACAAGATATAAATTCAATGTCACCTTCGACATATGGAGAGGGAGAACGGTTTCTATATATCCAACAATCAAATACAATAACAATATACAACCTCAATTGAATTTAAGACGGAACGAGTGACCACTGTAAACATTTGTTACTGATTTAATCTAATATGCATATAACCTGAAAGTTTACAACTCTTACTCTTTATCTTAGCATATTTTTATCTCATTTTATATTCACCTCAAGATGAAAACGAGATTTGAATTCCAGACAAGTTTACTCCTTTAACTTATTCTTAGTTCGAAATACGGTTAAAGAAAAGGGCCAAAAAGTGTGTAAAATCAATGAAAATAAACATATAGTTCCTTTCATCAATTTTGTATCTGTTTGAATATTTCCCTCTGTACCGCAGAAAAGATCGTGCACTTACATATTCAATTACAAGGGGAAGTAGTATCATCACAACTGTAACTGTATGTACTACCCGGAATCTACATTGCTGGTGTTGAGATGTTGAGAGTGGGCGAGGGGAGAAGGGAGAAGGGCACTTCAAAAACAAAAGGTGAAGATTCCTGGCACAGCTTTGAATGTTTTCTTGTCAAATTGGCTAGAAACATATTTTTGTGTTCTAACCGGATATCGCCAATATCATATCATATTTCTATGCAAACTATATCTCTATATTTTCTATACTTTTTCATTTACTTTATTCATCAATTAGAAACGTTGAATAAATCTCCATACAACCAAGATGGTGAAGGAACACTCCTTATATAAAAAGTTGTTATCCTTTTTTTTTTATCTTATTATCTTAATGTGTTATTCCTGTCATATAAACATTTTTAAGATCAATAAAACTGTACATGTATGTCTCTCTTACTCTCTTATAACCAATCAGTTTAATTTGAATTAGTTTTGTAGTCATTGCACGTCGATGAATCAATCACAATCTCATGATGCCAATGGATGGGAACATATTACATATTGTTAATCTTTATTCGAGATCGGTAGATTGGCTTGATTTTCTTGGACTAGGTACAGGCCGTCCCTGGCGTGGAAGGAATACCGGTGGGTATGTTTCCAGGTCATCTCCAGCAACCGTATCTGTTGGTGTGACAGAGGTCGTCTCCTTAGACGGATCATCGACAAAGGTACTCGCAGAAGCCTCAGAAGGTTCTGTTTTACCTGTCACTTGCATCGCTCCAATTAAATGATTTAAAAGCGACTTCCCAGCCGACCAGATAAACATGTGCTTACCTGTGACTACGATCTTCTCAAATTGGTAGTGGCATGATATTTCTTTGCTCCAGGCATCCATCAGTGCAGGGCTGACAAAAGGGTCATTCTTACCAGCAAAACTAGTTAAGTGGCACGGTAGTTTGTCTTTGTGTCGATATTTGTACTTTTTACAGAGAAATATTGCTGCTTTAATACTTGGAGTCATTTTGAGAAGTAGTTGTGGTGAATTTAACAAAGATTGGTCCAAAAAGCTAAACTTGACAGGGAGACACTCTGGTGTTAGTCGGTTGTGGCCGATATAACTTGTCAAGGTCCTATTAAATTGGCGATAAACGTCGTCTGAAAGTTGAAGTTCTTGTGGATGAGGATAAGGCTCACTAGGAGGATACCAACCGCTTACAAAAATATGATTGGGGCAAAGATCATGATTTCGACGAAGGAAGTGACTCAACTCAAAGCTTATTAAAGCACCCAGACTATGACCAAATATGTAAAATGGACCATTCGCCAAGCATGGAAGAAGGCTATCTGCCAATCGGTTAACCAACTCTTGAATATTACTCATAGGTTGTTCACGTTCCCTGCTCTCCCAACCTGGAATCTTTACTACCGAAACTTGTATCGCCTTAGCTGTCAGTTCTGGAATCCACGGAGCAAACAAAGATGGACCAGATCCCACGGAGGGAATACAAACTAGTTGAGCGACAGGGGAATCGATTGTATTCATTACTTTATACCACAGATTGTTTTGGCTGAATGGTGGTACGACATTTAGACTAGCGTCTTGAGTGTCAGTACTTTCGTCTACTAGAACCTTCTGATGTATCATTGAGCAGAGAGACTTGAGCGTTAGGGAATCATTAAGAAGATCCATTGCCGTCACTGACACAGAGAACTTGTCATAAATAAGAGTACTGAGCTCGGATGACATGTGAGAATCCAGACCAAGAGATATCAAGGATGAATCAATATTAACATCTCCATTTATCCCAAGCCGCTGTTTTAATGGATCGGAAAGAGTCGCGATTATCAGATCCAGAGCTTCATCACGTGGAAGAAGTTTTACTTTCATCCTAAGACTACTCTCTGACTCAATGAATGACTCCGGGGATGGATACAAGTTTTTCAGCAGCGAGAAAATTCCAGTTTTATCACTAAAATGATGGGCAAGCATCATACTGTTAGATTTTGCATATATTTGTCTGTCTACAGCTCCAGTAATGGCCAGATGTGGAAAATCGGTCGCTAGAATACATCCGAGACCTTTCAAAACCTCTGATGGTGAAAGGCTCGATAAACCAACTGTTTCCCATTGTTTATCGAGGCCTTCACGGGCTGCATACCCGCTGGTATGAATGACACCAGGGGCAATGACAGTCGCTGGAAGTCCAAGCTTTCTCCTAGCAATTGACAGACCTGTTAGGAAAGCATTTGCTGCAAGGTAATTACCTTGTCCCCCATTACCAATGACTTCGACAATGGAAGAGAGCATAACAAAATAGCGAATGTGAAAGCCGAAACTGATACTAATCTTGTGAAGAAGCAGCGCGCCAAATGCTTTTGTCATCATCACGTCATTCCAGGAATCGTTGGAGACGTTATGCAGAAAAGCATCATCGTAGCATACTGCACAATGAAATATACCTTCCAGTGGCAAGTCTTCATTATCCCTAATTGACGTAAGTGCTTTTTCAACATCCTTCTCTCTGCTCATATCAACCTTTAAATGTGTTATTCTTGCACCAGTGTCTCTGAATTCCTTGAACTTCAGAATCGCTTCCTCTTCCGGTGTTTTTCTGGATATGACATAAATGTGCTTGGCTCCTTTCTCTACTAGCCATTCAACAAGATGTAGACCAAATCCTTTCGAACCCCCTGTAACCAGATAGGCAGACTTTTCATTCACAGAAAAATTTATGTCATCAAAGTTCAAGGTAGCTGGTACGCTATCTTCGTCGATGCAAACCGTAACTTCATCAATGTGCGCATGAGGTGATCGAGACAGCTTTGATATCGGAACTGTTGGAATGGTCAAAGACTTCAACGCTTGGAAACCGTTGTGGACACTAAAAAGCTGAAGCAGACGTGACATGGCATCTTGCATCGCAGATTTCATGTGTCGAAAACGATCTAGCGCCATATCGATTGACAAGTAGTATATATTTGATGGCAAAGAGTTGAGCTTGGTTTCACTGTTGCTGCCTCGTCCGTGAATCTGAACAATGTTTCCAAATGGTTTAATTTTGGCTAACAATTTCTTTAGGCTACTTGAGTCCTGCATGATCTCCCCTGCAAACAGAAGAACATCCACTGAAGTATCGTTAATCATGGTATCAAAGTTATCATTGCTAGTGAGGACAACCCTTGAGTCACCAAGAATACCAAGAAGTTTCTCCACTGGCAAAATGTTGCCATCGTCACTATCAATGTAAAGGAAAACGCTCGCCCCTTGCTCCAAGGCGATATGTGTAGTTGCAAGACCGATTCTGTCTCTCAATGAAGAGAGACTTATTATTACAGATCCATTCTGTGTCAGCCTCAATGAATCATGAAACGCTACGAAAGCAGGAAGATAGTCACGTACGATGTTAACAGCCTCCACGCAAGTGATGTTTGACGGTATTGCAATCAAGTCTTCAGTCTTAACTCTCAGTGTTGAACCAACTTCCGCTTCATTCCTAAATCCTAAGACATTACTTCGCATTCGGAAAAGTGCCTGAACTTCTTCGTTACATGTTACAATTCTACCTGCAAACAAAAATCCAATACCTACATCCGAGACTGATGTTTGCTTTGGTTGTTGCATTGCAAAGGCAGATACTTTGACAGAGATTTCTTCATTCTGAAAGGCATGAGTTGATTCGTCGTGTCTCTGCTTTACCCGCAATCGCTTCTGTTTAATGGTTTCGTTCAAGTCTACAAGCCAACTTGATGAAAGCGTTGGTGCAGAAAAGGTTGACTGGGGTTGTATGACTATGCGTGGAGAATACACTTCGAATGCAAACTCCCTTGGATCATCTTCACTCGGTGTTGGAACCCGCCTCCTTAAAGCGACATAATTCTCATTATTTGGAGCAGATTTCATGTACTGATGTAGCCATTCTGCCGACTCCTTGACATCCTGGTTACTTGGGATATCCACCGTGACGACCGGAAACTCGGGATCTTCATGCATAAGTGTGGTACCGAACGTGCCAGTTGCTGTCATCATAGGATCAACAGAGTCCACGTCAAGGACAGACTGGCATCCTTGGGTAACCAACCATAAACGGGGTTTTGACTTTGTGTAATACATTCTTATTGCCCGGTACAAGTATATCGGTGTGAGAGAAGTTACCTTTTGAGCCTCATTAAAGTCGGATTTAGAGATTTCATTCAGATTGGGAAGCACTTGAACATCCAGGGAAGAGAGTAGGATGACGTCTGTCACTTGCCCAAGGGACCGTAGGACTCGTCGGAATCTCTCGTCGCTGTCAAACAAAATGCGTGAGTCTAACACACTCACAACATTCTCTATTTCCATTCTCTTTCTCAAATCAGCAGCAATACCACGTTTGTCTTTGATGATGATAACTGCTCCAGGATTCTCTGCACCAATTGCACTCAGTGGCCGTGTCAATTTTGGACGCGTTGGGCGTGACACCATAGAGTCGTCAGGACTTAAATGAATCAGACTCCAATCTCGCCTCCAAAGTTGAACTTTCTCCTGCGGTTCATTCGAGTTAACGTTTTGGAATACTATGCTCTCCCATTGGGCGAAAACTCTCTGACTTGTCGTGTCTGCTGCAACGACGTTTCCGATTGATCCACTCGGAGTTGATTGTACTTGAACATGAAAAACTACACTTTTGGGAGCTTTGCCTTCCATCCTGACCTTTTTGACGGATCTAGGGACCTGAAACCATGTCCTGAATAATTGTTTCGAATTTCTTGCTTTCTCAGTTTGTCTGAACATTTCACAAATTCCAAAGCCTTGAAAAGCTACGTCAAGTAATGCTGGATGAAAGTTATATCTCTTGAATTCTTGGTCAAGTTGATCAGTAATGGAGGCGTAAATAAGCGCTTCACCATAATCTTGACTGAAATATGCAACCTTCGTACATTTAAACATTTCACCGAGATGGAATCCACCTTTCCAAAGTCTCTTGTAAAAGTCATTTTTACCAACGTCATGGGGGCATCTCCTACGTATGTCGTCAGTACCTAATTTATAAGTATCCATTCCATCTTCAAGTTTATGAAAGGAATCTCGAGTACTCCCGACGGTATCAAGAGACGCTTTACAGTTAGTATTCCAGATTCGTTCTGTTTCATTAAAACTCTTTATGGTAAGATCAGCATCTCTTGGTCGCCCCTCAATTGTTGTTTCGAGGCTACCAGACAATTCTGACGCAAAGACAAACCTTTCAAACTTAACATCTCGTAGGGTAGTAGCGCTTTTATTTGTAAGATATTTCCCCGATGCTTCCAGTAGTGCCTCCGTGAAGGCTGCGGCAGGTAAGACTATGCTCCCTTGCAGTTTGTGGTCTTGAAGCCAGGGAAGAGTATCTTCCGAAAACGTTGTTGTCCAAATGCTTGGAGAATTATCTGCCGATAGATGAGAAAGAACACTTCGCTTACCAAGCAGTGGGTGGTTTTTTGCTGGAAATCTGAACAATTCCGCACTCACGTCAGTTGAAGCAGAACATAACACTCGTTGCCATGGATACGTCGGAAGCGAAACAACCCTCTGACTTCGGAGCTTCCGAAATAAAGGTCTTAAGTCAAATTCGTAACCTTCGACGTGTAGTCTTGCCAGTGAGCGCATAAGAAACATCCGGTCGTCAGCAATTTCTCGTGTGTCAGTAGATCTGCGTAGAGTTGACGTAACGACTACCTTTGATGGTTTGGGATCCATGGAAGATATGGTGTCCCGTACAGCAGATGAAAGAGAAGGGTGAGGGCTAACCTCCAGAAAACAGGTGTATCCATCAATTGTCAGTTTCTCAATGGCATCTTTGAACAACACTGGATTCCGGATATTTCTCCACCAATAATCGGCCGTAAGAGCTTCCTCTCTCCCTAAGTAGTCTCCAGTGACCGTTGACACTATCGGTATCTGTGGAATCATAGCTGACGATTCCTTGGTGCTCTTTGCATCAAAGAATTTTGCCCGTTTCATGAAATCCTTGTGTATCTCCTCTTGTTGGTAACTGTGATAAGCGTTATTAACTTTAAGTGTAACACATCTGATACCGTCCTTCCGCAGAATGTCAATAAACTGATTCAAAGACTCCTTTTCTCCTGACAATACAACTTGCTTTGGACTATTGATGCAAGCTATATCAATGACACTTACATACTCACTACTCTCTAACTTCGTACGAACTTCGTCAGGTGAGTGTAAAACAGCTACCATAGCTCCACTACCACTAGTCTTCCGTAGCTGTCTTCCCCTAGTGTATATCAACTTGATGGCAGTTTCCAGTGACAGTAAACCCGCGACGTGAGCTGCAGCGACTTCACCGACACTTGCACCAACAACAGCATCCGGCACGATACCCCACATACCGTAAAGCTCCGATAGAGCGATTTGAGTAGCAACGATTGCGGGTTGAGCAATATCTGTGGAAACAAAAATTAAACCATCACATGATAAACGAAATAAGCTTCCTTAAACAAATCTTGTGTATTCATGTCATTTAAAGATTTTTATTTATTTTTATTTTGTAAAACGTGATCCTCATTTACATTATATATTCGGGTAATATTTTATATACGCAAGATGCGTCGGTATAATGAATGTTTCACATTCCCAATGAAACAGAAACGATGATGTTTCGCATGTAAATCTTTCCCAGTGATTTATTTACTTCCGCAAAACTATATTCAGTTCGATCTCACATGTGCACATGATTGCACATACGCTGGAGATCAATAAAATGTTTCCATATTAGCACAAAAGGCCGTAGCAAAATGACGCAGAAACCTTAATGTTTTGTGTATCTTGTTACGAAGTCAAAATTAATTTACATTGATCGAATGAATGTTAATGAAAACCGCAAGCGCCACTTCATTTTTAATTCAAAGAAGTTAATCAACTCAAATTGTGCCACTGGCGAAATACCACTCCAAGATTATAAAGTAAAAAAAGAGGTGCGTGGCTGATACCAGAGGCTACCTTTCATGATAGAGATAATGCCGTTCAATAAAATAGATTGTAGAACTGGAACGGGAATCCGCAATCATTACTACTTCTTTTGAACCTGTTGAATTGCAATAAATCTTCAACTCTTTTTTTGTTCTTTTTTCTGGTCAAATATGCATTCTACGATTACAATTGCTTAGAGTATAATACTCAACGCTCTACACAGTGTAGTTCGTTAGTGAGATAAACATTAATGTAAGGTCGATGATTGGGTTGTTATTTTGTAATGATTGAAAAACGTTGCCAAAGTTAAAACATATTGTCAGACGTCCTACTTCGCATGCACTACTGACAATATCAGCGAAAGACAACACTACATGTTATAAGTGTGACGCAGATGGGTCAGTGGACGCCTGGACTACAATATTCCCTCTTCGAATACTTGAGCTGTCACACAAATAAAATTAGGTCATTTACATCACTGTGTAGCGTGAAGCTGACGATGGTACATATCGATGCCTGAACCTGATTGATTATCACAATATATCTTGGACCACTGTTTATTAATCAGGATATGGCATTAGGACTTTGTCTTTTTCCAGTCTAGTACAACAACCCCAAAACTGAACACTGCCAGCTGAAATGCGACATTGCGCCTCGGTGGTAATCGAAGTACTGGCAAATGCTAACAATACAGTGAAGAAAATCTTAAGGGGTGGGAGGAGGGGTGTTTTCATATTCAGTTTATTCCAAACATTACATAGGAAGAAGTATCTAAACAATGGTATTTTACAATAATATCACATTATAATAAATTAATAATAGATGCCATCGACTAAAGAAGCTTATTGTAATGAAACAGAAGTCGTAAAGAAAATGATACCAGCACTTGAATAACAACACTAACGATAAGAAAAATGAAAAGCAAAATGTTCTCTAAACTGAGATCAAGAAAATAGACTGATAAAAACGCTATGGGATAAAGGGGTTCCACTATGAATGAGAACTACCGTTGACGATTTTTTTTAGGCTTCAGGGAATTCACATGTCACAAACCACATGCTTCAAAGTAGCATAATGTTATCATGAAATTACCTCATTTCTACTGTCCATTTTATTTATATACTTACCAGTAAAATGAATTTTCTCTTTGTCTCCTTCATCGGTAAGTAAAGACAGTAATGACCATTTCGCTCCGCATTTCCGCAAGATTTTGTCAATACGCTGCGAGGGATAATGAAAGAAGAAAAATAGGGCGGGTTAAGGTTGGCTTCGAATCCGTACTAGATTGGAATATCGATTAACTGAAAGAAGAATTAAGTTTGTTAACTATCATTATTACCCGAGAGTATCGTTGGTTTTATCGCTTGCATTGTCAAATCGATTTTAAAGGTGACAGGTCGACCAGAAAGAAGGGGTCAGAGTTTATGTTACATAAATGTAACATGTTGCTTGCTACAGTGAATGTTTTGCTCTTATGTGATTAAAATGGTTGCAGTCTCAAGGTAAGGTGGCTGTGAGTGAGGAGGGATCAAGCTTTCTGGTTTTTCGTGCCCAGAAAATATCGGATGACTTTTCTTTAAAGAAAAGAGTATATTATGTGTTGTATGAACTCAGAATATTGCACGTAGTTAGGCTACATGTTACCTTTTAGAAATTTTGTTTCAGACCGCTTTGACTTTATTTTGTAATATAATACTACTTCAATAATACCATCAACCCACCATATTTAAACACGTTTGACATGAACTTGAGCAAATACCTGTGTCAAGACCACTAACACTTTGAAAGTCAAATGTAGGAGAGAGCAGTTCTCGCCACAGATGGACCACTTATATCTGTCTACTTAATTTGAAATAAAATGACTGCATACTAGAGATCGTGACACAAAGTGTAAATGAGGATTATCTATTATTTCTTCCGTAACTAAAAGGGTATTTCAGGAGGACAAAAGGGTAACCCTCGCTAATAAAAGGAAGATTAAAATCGCAGGTCAGTCGTACACTCAAAAGAATAATTGCATAGCATAACCGTGGGTGATTTTTATCATGAAATATTTGAAGGCCAAAAAAAAAAAAAAAAAAAAACTTTATGCGCTCTACAAGCTCTACAAGCATGAGGATATTGTAATAGCTAATTCCCTAAATAGTCAAGTTCCGATAAATGTATTGAAAGTTGCTACTAAGAACTGAATAACTGGTTATTACGGACTAACCAGAGAATAACTAACCACGTACGTACGTAAGTAGTAAGTACTACTTATAGTTCTTTCTCCAGATACCATCTTGAGATTGACACCTTTGTATCGTGTATAGTCTTTACTGAAGTATTTTACTTATGGCAGGAGAAAAATTGAATTATGACAAGGATTCAATATAATAACATCCCATTCGTTTTTAATTATGTATATTCTAAATTGACCGGTTTTATCACATATACAGATTTTGTTTATTTCAGTGTCAGTTCTGATATGTCCAACCCTGTATATAACTGTAGCATAGCACTGCATATTCTTATATACGTAAATCAAACACTTGGTTCCATCAAGTTTTACACCTATATCAAATATTTTGGAATGTCGTCAGTACTTTCTTTGGTCCAGGCGGTTACACCCGAAGCTTAGAACGTTTATACCAACCTTTATGACGCTGCTAAATCTCGGTTCATCCAGTGCAAGTTGTCGGGCCATTCCCCACCACTGTGTTCCCATACCGGAAAACACGAACACAAGCCGTTGAGTACCCGTTCCGATACCGCTAAGAGACTTCCCCTCGATAACATTGTACGCCACACGTGGATCATGTTCTATTTTAAGTCTCAATTGTTCTGCTGTCTCTCTTGGTGACCTAGCAAGAACACAGAGCCTGTACTCTTGATGTTGCCGTCGAATCGCTGCCGTCGTAAGAACATCACTGAAGTAACGTCCGTCATGGCCGACGACATCCGTCAAGAACTTGTGCCAGTCAGACACTGCTTGTTTCAAAGCACTTTCTGTTGTAGCAGAAAGGAATAGGATCGCTGGCGAGCCACTGTCGGGTTCACTTGAACAATGCGAAGGGGACCTGGAGAGTGATCTTTGGAGTGGCATGCGTTCCGTTACTTGCTCGAATCCCTCCATTACGATGTGGGCGTTTGCACCACCAAACCCAAAGGAACTGCATCCCGCGAATCGCTTCGCACCCTTTGGCCAGCGAGTAAGCTCAGTAGGAACTCGCATATTCAATTCGGTCCATTCAACTTGCTCATTTCCTTTGCTAAAGTGAACAACACGAGGAATTTGGCCATGATATAAGGTTAGAGCTGTTTTAATGATGCCAGCGATACCAGCTGCACCCTCACTGTGTCCGAAGTTAGATTTCACGGATCCTATATACAACGGAGGATGCTCGTGCCCTCTCGCCAATCCTAGTGCTTCTCCGATGGCCGATGCCTCCGTGCGATCACCAGCCTGTGTACCTGTGCCGTGCGCTTCAATGTATACGACTTCCTCTGTTTGGACATTTGCGACGTTGTAAGTTTTCTCTAAAAGTGACATCTGAGCATCGAGGCTTGGATTAGCGATTCCTGGCGTCCTACCGTCGTTACTGAGAGCACTACCACGAATAACTGCATAAATTCTGTCGTCATCTTCCAATGCACGCTTGAGCGGTTTAAGAATGACTGCTCCAACACCTTCCCCTCTTGCGTACCCATCCGCGCGTTGATCAAAACTTTTGCACTTTCCGTCAGGCGCCAGCATCCCAGCTTGACAAAATCCGATACTGGTAACGGGGAGTAAGGAAATATTTGCCCCACCTGCTATGGCCATCTCACACTGCCCACGTTTGATAGCTTCGCATGCAAGATGAATGGCATACAATGATGACGAACAAGCGGTATCGACGGTGAAACTTGGTCCTCGGAGATCGTATTCGTAAGAGATACGATTCGACGACATGCATGAATTGGTTCCCGAGTTAGTGTATTGGTTGATATTGCTATTGGGCATGCTAAGAAGTACACCGTATTCACTGGCTGTCACTCCAACATAGACTCCAGTGTTAGATCCCCGAATTGTTGGAGGGGGCATTCCAGCGTCTTCCAGTGACTCCCATACCACTTCTAAGAGCAGTCGAACTTGTGGATCAAGGTGACTAGCTTCCTCTGCAAAAATCAAAAAGTCAAAAGACATATACAGAGGTTGCTAACATAACAATATACTTTACTCAATCCTGCATAGATCATACATGATTGTTTTAAGTCCCAACTTAAATCTCATATTTTGTTATGTA
>KN884483.1:76180-91363 GCA_000934455.1 Apostichopus parvimensis
ATAAATTTCCCCCCTCATGACCTTTCCTTTCAAAATCTGATTTGTTGCCCTCACAGCTATTCAGAGCTTGGTTTGCTGCTCTGAGCCATGCAGTACCCGGTTTGCTGTTCTGAGCCATTCAGTATCTGGTTTGCTGCTCTCAGCAATTCAGTATCTGGTTTGCTGCCCTGAGCCATGCAGTGGATAGCTGATTGTTAATAGTGTTTCTTCTCCCTTTGACTAATGTTCCAAAGAATTGTAATGCAGAACTGTCAAGGTTTTCCATCAATTCTGCTCACATGACTACCACCACTCTATAGGACACAACTCCTGACATCTGATCATGTATTTGCAAGAAACTGATTCCATCATTAGACACAATAAGAGATATCTACACTTCTATACTCAGCTAATAGACAAGTTCTCAACACTAATTTCTCTCTAAGAAACATCTTTCCATATGAAACCCCAGTGGAAGGGGTGAATTTCATTCAGCATTATTTTTCTCTTGGCTGTGGTAGTCATGGCAACTGTGATGCTATCAGTAACATAATACTCCCGTTATATCCGTGTCCATACAGGAGCCGACCGAGAGCATAGAGGATCTTCGACAGAGACTAGCAGTATTGGGAGGGGAACTCAGGAAATCAGACACAAGCAAGAAAACCTTTGAAGTAGCTACCGAGAGATTGCTTCAGTTTGCAGAGGTAAAGACAGCACCTTTGTCATCATATCCATGTTTTTCTCCCGGCTTTTTCGTTGATCTTTGTAAATTTTGGATTTTATTTGATGCTACTAAACTTCTAGGACAAAGTTGCTCATGTGCTGCACTAGACTGTCAGGTTTCATTTCAAATGATAAAAAAAGGTAAAGAGCTCAGAAACTTTCCAAATTCCTTTCTGAGTGTTACTTCAATTGAACAGAAAAAGTGTATGGGTGACAAAGGTTGTAAAATTGAGTAGGTGTGGGAGGAGGAGGTGGAGGAGGAGGAGGTTGAAAGAGTTGTAATGTGGTGACTGAAGTTGACTCGAAGGTGGCTGAAGTTGACTGAAGTTGACTGTTGACTCGAAGGCAGGAAGTGGATAATTAGTTTGAATAATTACAATCTAAGTTGAGTATTATTTGTTAAATTTGCTGGATCAGCAGACCAGATTGCTTAATAGCAGCATAATTTGTTGAATTGGAATAGTTTTATATTTACCACATTTTCAGTCGATAGTATGTTTTGCATCGTGCACTCACCCTGCTAAAGTTTCCATCTGCAAATGCAAAAACAAAAGATAAACATTTTCACATTTGAAATGTAAAAAATGTTCATATTTAGCACATTTTATTCAAAGCTTGTTGAATTCTTTAGAAACATTACATTAGACAAGCTCCGTCTAACAGCTATTATGAATTGTTTTCACAGGTATTTTTTGAGTAGTTATAAGACTATTTATCGCAGCAATGCATTGTCAGGCAGCTCATATGTATTGTTTTTTCTTTCCTTCAAGTAGTTTAATAAGAAGTTTAGCAACCTTTTGGGATACTTGAATATTTCATCATGATCATTCTGAAGGACTTTCTTTCATTGTTCTGCTGTCTTGTTTTACACTTCAGTTTATCCATGACTATGCTGTAGATGGTCTCCATGGTTACCACCAAGGGTAAGTGTCCACTTAGAAATGTAATATAAATATGATTAAAATGTAACCTCCAAGTTTAAAAGATCAATGACAAGAAACAATGACAAACTGACAAGAAACTGTTCACTTCCAAACATTAATGTTGTGTAAATTTTGTTCTTCGGTGTTTGAGGAGAGTTGGGTTGCACAAGGATCTCTGTCATACAAGCCAAGGAAAATTAATTGGTAGGCGCAATCTTGGCACTGCTCCCTGCAGTGTGTTAGGTTGCATTCTGGGTAACCAATTATGCACTTCTTCCAATATAGGGCGAAAGGAGAGACAGCTCGCCGAGGACAGAACGGGCTTTACTATCCTCCTAGTTATCTTGCCAGACACCGGAAGAAAGGACAGGTAGACCTCTCGGCTGAGGCCAAGGATGTCGTGAAAGCAGTCAAGGCTCTGATTGAAGTGGAACGTAAGCATGCCGTAACCCTGACACTAAAAACATATCCAATAACACCCCATCAAAGCAGACACATGACGAGTGTGATTCATAGTGAGGTTAATCGTACAATTGTGTACTGCAGTCTATGTGAAAGTTGATTTAATTTATTCAACTTTTTATTTTGCTGATCACCAAGATGTCCAGGGTTGATGGCACCGTAATAAGCACTTTATGTTTTATACAAATTTTTGTATTAAAAGAAAATATCATTTCATTGGAAGGAGGGGTCTTCTTCAGAGCTTTAATAAATTTGAACTCTGCAGTTCAAAGGAAAACTTGTTCATATTTATGTTAACGATTAATTTGATAGCTGTGAAGTTTTAGTCTGTCCATACATGCATTTTCTTCAAAATTTGAAGAATCCAGTTTGCAACTTAAAAAATGGATGTGTTAGAATATGTATATGCACATGTTCATTGGTATGTAACAAACCGTATGTAATCCAAGGTCCAACCAATAATGTAAATTTTTTTTCAATGTTCAGTTTTATAACATCACTCCTGCTTCTTTCAAGTTGACTTTTGGCATGAAAACATATCAATTTGGAATGAAGATTTCCCAAAAGACATGTAAAACTTGAATAGATTTCACTAAGATGTGTAAATTTGATTCTTCTCTTACGGGAAACATTCCATTACTGGAAACTCAAGCTTTGTAGCTAGTATTTTAAATCATTTTAAACTTCCATTACAGCTTTACCTTATGGCTGGGAGGAGACTTACACAAAGGATGGCTCAAGATTTTTTACAAAGTGAGTTTGAATTTTTTTGTTTTTTATATCATATCTCTATTTACTCCTGTTGTTGCTGTATTGCTTTTGTTCATTATTAACATATTAACGAAAAGCACCCATTTTTTGTTTCAATTTTTTATTTTGTCTCCATAAAACTGGAAAATGGAAATTCTCGATCAATCCACATTCAACTTTGAAATTTTAACACCCAGATATTAATCAAGGGGCATATCATTCAGAGCTAATTTGATATTGAGTCAGCCTACTTTTCTTACAGGGAACAGTTTAATGTTCATATTTTGGGAAGCATTTTTCAGGTTTATAAAATACTGAAAATTGTATATGCCTCAGTGTAAAAACACTTTAATACGTATTTGCATTTTGAGTAGTAATTAGCCAATTTTGCATAGTATTTTGTGATGTGAGACTAATTTGATATTGAGTCAGCCTACTTTTCTTACAGGGAACAGTTTAATGTTCATATTTTGGGAAGCATTTTTCAGGTTTATAAAATACTGAAAATTGTATATGCCTCAGTGTAAAAACACTTTAATACATATTTGCATTTTGAGTAGTAATTAGCCAATTTTGCATAGTATTTTGTGATGTGAGACTATCTTAACATTTTTACAATAAAAATTACCCATTTATTAGACATTTTGCAACTATGCACTCTTTTACACCATAAATCAAAACTTTTGACAATTATTGACATATTTCCTATTCTTTAGATTTGATAGAGATTTTGTCATTCTAGGAGAGTACAAAAGGGATGACCCAGGATTTAAAAATATGGAGGAAGTGTGGCTCTGGGGTTGTTAAAGTTGACTCCCATGTAGGGGGAGGCTGGGGAGGGGGGTCATCCCATTGAAAAAATAAAAATTAAGATGCGAAATGGTGGTGCTTTCTGAGGTATATTTAGGCAAAAGGTTAGGTGGATACTTAGATCTAGATGCAAGGTTTTGCTAATAACTAATTTTAATTTTTTTTTTCTGTGAGTTGGTTTGTCAGCCTGTTTCTTGTCATGTCTTTACATTTGTCTGTTCTTTCTTTTTCTCTTTGCATCTAGTCATGTAACGCAGACCACCACATGGGTACATCCAGTATCCAACATCAACCATTCATCTGATATTAGGATGACATTGCAAGATCTTCCGGAAACGGTCACATGACAGGTCAGGTGACCATTCTGCTGAAAACTAGTAGCAGAACTGTTCAAATTCTCTTTCTGAATTTGTCAACTTATAGATGATGGACAAAGCCTCAAGCCTTGAAAGATGATGGTCGGAACACTTTGGTTGGTTGTAAAGAAGTTTATTTGATGACGTAAAAACTCTGGAATGCAGGATGCAATATTTACATTCTAACCGAGTCATTTCTGACACACTTATTGATATATAGAAAACAGTATTTCAACAATGACTTATCCTTTGGCAACTGTGGCACTGAATTTCTGCTTAAAGGGAGTAAACCCATTTTGAGCTGCAATCAAGGGAGGGAGGAGATGGGAGAGGGGATTCTGAGTAGGAGGGGGCAAGTGGAATAGAGGCAAATATGGAATGAAAATTAAGGAAGTTAAGTTGATGAATAATGTGCATATTCTAGAGATAAAAGTTGCAAGTAAGATCTTCTGTAGAATAGCTATCATGTTATCAACATTTTCATGAAAAAGTCACAAATTTTGAAATCAGGATTATTTTGTTTACTTTTAATTTATATAGATATCTTCTAGGTCATCCTGTAGTATGTGTGGGTGTTTTTTTTTGTTTTTTGTAAATGTAAATGAAGTGATAGTCCAAGAATATTGGGATGATTTTGCTGACAGGTAGCAGAGTACTAAAACAGATACTGCTCGATCAAGTACGAACAATTACGTTAACTGGATATAACACATAGTAATTGAGAATATTGCTTTCCTAACTGATGACTTTGGTCAAATTTAAAGAAGGAAAACTTGGATCATCCTGGTCATGTTTCTATACTGTTATTCAGGTTTCCAAGATATTCACTTGTGAGATATGCTACATTTTTGGAATGAACCGTTTTAAGGCCAAGTGGGATGATTATATTGGCATTTCACTTCAAGTCCAAATGTTCATGTTTAAAGGGTGTGAAGACTCGCGCAAAAAGAAACGTCTAATGCCGGTAATTTGACCTAGTTTCAAATGAGGTGTAACAGAAGTGTTAGACACCACCATCTATCCCAGAAAATACTCACACAGCTTGCTACCGTCGGTAATTAGACACTAGTGTACAGTCAGTATATACAGCTGCGGTCAATACCCATGCATAGCACAGTGTATTACGATACAGCGATGGACATCTCAGGTCCAGCTAAAGATAACAAGGTATCACGTTTCATTACTGTCTGCATTTTGTAGCAACACGAACAAAACGTCACTTGCAAGTAACAGAAAGTTTACTTTTTCAGATGGCCGCACGCGGTTTGGGGCGAGTCTTCATTGCCTTTAACCTTCTTTTTTTTAAAGAAATTTTAAATATTTTTTTAAATATATTAATGAATTATGTTATTTGAATCCATAAAAATTAGGGGTTTCCATCCATTTTGGTGTTGGTTATAAAGATGGTTATAATGAGCTGAAGTTTTGAGCTGCTGTGTGCTAATCTTAGAAGGTAGAACATTCTAATTGAAGAGTCTCTGCTATTTATATGAAAATGATTAAAAGTTGTTTAACAACACAACCGATACTGATAGCAATGGATTTTGTTGGTGAAATTACATTATTTTTATGAGAGTTATTGCTTGTCGCTTGTGAAAGGTTTGAATTATAACTGCTTGGAATATCCGGTTTTGCCAATCTTTTCCTTGTTGTTATAAAATGGGGGGATATTTTTTTTTTAATATTATAAAATAATTGTAACTTATGATTACTTTATTACTTTACATATACAATTTCTCATGATCTTTTTCAAACTGTTTTTGTAGCTTTAGCCATTTTTGATATGATTTGTTATAGAAATGTTGAGTAGAGATATTCTTTATGTATCTTCCTTTCTTATGCATAATTTGAAAATGTATTTTATGCCTGTTATAATCCTTTATAAAGCCAGAGTTTAATGAATATGTGATCTTCAAGGTATTGTATTGAATGGAATGAGAGTTTTACACATGGGGATCCAACTGCAATAACGCACCTATTTTTACAGGTACCTCATATTTCATATATTGTATTCACAATTTTTTCTTCCTAAGTTCAGACATGATATAATTTGCTTTGTCATTGAAAGAAGCCTTGATTGTTGTAACCACCTTGAAGAACGTTACTGAAATATTTTTTTAAGGTTTTTGTGTGCTCCATTTGTAGTCTTTGTTTGGGTAATGTTCTCCTTGAATTATTTGAAGTATTACCTTGAAAAGATGTCAAAGAAAACAAAAGTTAATTTCTCATTTTCCTTTGCATTCATTGTGTTCTTGTGCATTTAACTCCTTGCCACTTTTCTACCACGTTGCTTCTTGCGAGTATTGAAGTACCTAGCTGAGGAATTCTGGTGAGGGAAACTGTGGATATCGTGTTGTGTAGTTCAATTTCAGTATGACAGAAATATTTGGAGATGGCACTGTGGACTGGGGGGAGGTAAGGGTGTCATGTAGATAGGCGATAAATGAAACCATGCCTCATGGATTCTTGTCTAAACCAGTTTCCTTTCTCACCTATAAACAAGAATCAGTGTAAAAGATACCAAAATATTGGACCATACAAGTGTGCCAATTAGCTTACCCCTCCCACTCTAGTAAAATTGGGTTCCACAAGGGGTCTTGTCTTTCTTTCTGCGGAAAGATATCTGCTATAGTTAAAGATAATGTATTCCGTTAAGACAATGCACATGATATGTGGCCCACCATCTATCTTTTTGTTCATGCCTGAAGCAGGAATTTCAAGTGGTACTTATTTCACAAACCATGGCATTAACTTTAATCCACCATTAGTTGTATGAACATGCTTGTATGGTTTATCTACCATTTAAAAAGTTATCTGAAGTGTGTTATCAACGGACGTGTATAGCAATAAAACCACAAAAGGTTTTGAGTTTTTTTATCTGACAATTAAAAAACACTAGTGGTGATGGCACACCCTTCTTCGTGAGGTCAGTTGAGTTACAAAAACAGCCAGCGCGTAGCAGACTACAGTAATTATATATTGGTTACATACTCTGTGTGTGCCTTTGAAATGCAGTACAACCTACAGGTATGTAAACTTAGACTGTAGGTCCCAGCGCTGATGTATGTATGCTAAACTGACGTTTGACAGCACAATTTACACGGAAACAACTGTAAGTGAAGGTTAAATGTAACAATTAAATATGATAATCACCCGAATATTAATTCGAACGACCGATTAGCATCTTGTCGAAGTGACGATCTAGGGAACAGTAGCCTACAACAAGGCCTTAATGCTTACCTGCTGTTGCGGCTCGATGCAAGTCTTACTCTTACTATTTAGGCTAGCTATTCATATTCAATTCCGAACATAGTTTACAGTGTAACTAGGCCTAAGCCCTAAAATAGTTTTGCTTAGCTCGGAGAGTAGTTTAAGCAAATAAAGCTCAAACTATCAGTGTTAACTAAACACATGCACCTCATAACAGCTGTGGCTAGTCATTATTTTAGACCAGTGTTGTGGTTTAAAATCGTATAGCATTTTCCTACAGTATGCTAGTACAAAAGAGGGTCCATATTAATTAATAAAGTGTGACCTTGTATAAAGTATGACCTGACACAAAGTGTGCAACTTGCATGTGGAATTCAGCCCTATAAGCCAGAGCAATTGCATTTATTTACCCTCCTGTAGGCTTAGCCTAACTTCAGTTAATTTTCAGTTGACATTCCCTACTCTAGACCCAAACTGTTGAGGTATCTATCACCATAACCATTCGTAATTTGCAGGCTGCATTTTGTTCTTCTTTCTACGTCTACATCGGTACTCTGCAATAGACTGGTGTCCATCTTGCAAAGGATGATTAGTGACATCACCAAGTCATGTGTTGCATATTAAATCTCTGCTGAGTACCTAGATGTTTTCACTTTGAAATTGTCAGCAGACGTTATTGAAATCAATTCTGGAGGCAAAGAGTTCCAATCTGTTATCGTTCTCTGAAAAAAAATTATATTTGTAATCATCTGTTTTGCAGCGAAGTTGGATGAACTTAGCTTGATTGAGTTGTCTAGTTGTATGAGCTGGCTCCTTAATGTAGGATGGGATAGGAATAGCAGTCTTTCCATTAATTGCTTTATGAAGTACAGATAAACTGATTTTCCTTAGCTGATATATAATGGTTGCCACTGAAGGTCAGTCAGAATTGTGTATGTTTGCATCTTCTGTTTATCACATACTTCTATTATCATCCATCTATTGTATCGGTGGGCTCATGGAGGACCCATGCTTATCCCTGCCCACTTTTCTAACTTAGGGTGCATTCTATCAAGTTGTCAGGCTAGATCATTGAGCTGGATCCTCTCAGCATAAGTCTTATAAGTCCTACGCCGAATAATAGACTACATCTACCAAGCATGATTGTTTGCAAACTGAATTTATGATAGACATGCTAGATTACTTTTTGATGATCGCACCAAAATGAATATCACTTTTCTGTTTTAACTTTGTTTGTCGTAGGAAAGCCAACAGTGTGGACCTTTTATGGATCAAACATGTTGGATTTACTGTCAAACAAATGCAAACTGTAGATTTCCGGCTGAAGATCAAGTAACAGGAGCATTGAATGTTGTGACTCCAGAAGGGACAAAACTATTGGGAGTTTTGTGTCGGTAGAGTTGTGTTCATGATTATCAAGTTGGAAGCCAAAGATACAGACTTACCTGGATGAAAGTAATCCTAAGACAGACAGAGGTCAGAGGTCAGACATAGAACAGCTCTGTGTGCAATGGCTTCAATAATATGCTGAGTTTGCTTCATCATCAAGAGTGAATTAGCATTATTATTTCTTAATATTGTGTGAGAATATTTAACATATTGCAAAATTTGTGATCTGATCAAGTTACAAAGAAAAGCACACACACTCAGGAAGTGACCAAATCGTCACCAGTATTGCAAGGAGCCACAGGTTGGGAGTGTACATTGAAATCAGGATTCGAAACAGAAAAGAAAGTGGAACGAGTGCAATAGGGAGAGAGGCTTACTGATGGAGGGATCAAGAAATACAACTGGTACAATATTAGAAGAAGGAGAGTCATCAACTGCCTCTCAGGAGTCTCCATCTCAACGGAGGATCTTCAAGGTCATCGTTCTCGGCGACTCCAACGTGGGAAAGACCTGTTTGACGATCAGATTCTGTGGAGGAGATTTTCCTCAGAAACCAGAGGCTACTATAGGAGTTGATTTCAGGGATAAAGATGTAACGGTTGATGGAGAGTCTATCAAGGTAAGAAATTAAAGTTTATACCAATCTTGAAAAAATCGTTTCTGAAATTATGGATGTAACTTGGAACTGTAAGGTCATTTACTAGCAGTCTTATTTTATTTTTCTGTTCCTAATCTGCAGTACTTAAATAAATGATTCTACATAGGCCTGTTGCATACTGTCTTTAGGAAGGGAACAACTGGGAGTCAATATAGGAACATCAAGTAGGAGAATAATTCTTACTAGAACTTTAAAAATTGAAGTTTTAAAAGATGCATACAGTGTCAGTTTTTGAATGCATAACCTAGAATCGTGATTTTTACTTCATGAAAAAGCAAAAGTCATGATGAATCCTCAAGAACTCTACCCAATTTTAGGTATTCAAGTGATCACTACTAAAGATGCAAAATTTATGCCCTGTTTGTGAGAACAAGGACATATTGAATGATGCTTAACAGAGCTCTGTAAGTACTTGCAATGGCCTTCATTTTAAAAGTTCAAACCGTAATTAATTGTTTTTTAGCATTGAGTTACATTGCATTGTTCGTAGGCCTACAGTACAGTACTTATATAGTATATATATTTTGCCTTGTATTTCAATCTCTTACACTAGTAGATTTTAGGACTGCCCGGTATTTTTAACTTTTGTATTATTTTTGTAGGCACCAGTGATGCAACATTGGTATTTTCAACCTTCATGTTTACTTGATAAAAATTAAGGCTATGAATTATATATGCTTGGCCATATAAAGGGCAAACTAATTAATAAGGTTTATAGTCTTGTTCAAGGCCAAGGCCCTCTCACACAGCGTTACAACACTTGAATAAGTCTGTCAACTGCCATGACATTGTCATTGCTACCCACAAGTGTCTTTTTAAGTTCCTCACTCTCGCCAACCATTCCCTTGTTCTTTCCCCCTCCCCTTCCTCAATCCCCACACTAGCTCATTCTGTAGGTTGGCATCCTGCAATTGGCTCATTCTGTTGTGCATATTATTAAGGTCTACAGTAGCTCTGGAGCCTTACAGTCTACTGTAGGTATGCAGAAGTTTGAAACATGTTTGTCGTTCTTGTACATCCTGTGTATATTTGCAATACAGAAACATTGCCATGGAGACAGAATGAGGACATACAAACTACAAAGCCAGACTAGACATCTTTTGTATTTAAATAGTATTGTCTGAGCAGTCAGTGCATTGTATTCTACAGGTTACAGAAATTCAGTCTTTAACAGTTTACTGTACGGTACTTGTGTCATTCATTCAACCTACTCAGATAGCAAACTCAAACCTCAAAGACTTTCTACCGACAGAAAGGTGAATGGTGATATTTGCTTCAGTTTGCCTAGCTTTATTGTACAACTTATTTGTACAACAGTTTGAACTTATAGTTCTTCTTGCATGGTGAAACAACAAAGCCAAAAAAATTAACAAATACTGTATACTCTGTGTTTCTGAAGCATGTACTGCAGTAATAGAGTCTTTGTGACTTAACCAATTCTTTCTTAATTTTAATGGTTCCATTCATCTGTTAGATTATAACAGTTTATGACCCATTGTTTCTTTACTGGGATGAATAATCTGACTAATATTGTTGAAGTGAGTGTATTAACTGGAGTGTCAAGGTTTTAAGAAGCTGTTCAGTGGTCATGAGATACATGAGCATGCATACATGTGGTTTGATGAAATGTATTGTGTGTTCCATCATAATTTGTATTGTACCAGTGGACCAGTTGCAATTTAGGGCAAACATCACTGATTGCATCAATGCATGCTTATACTGTAGTCTGGATTGGTCAAATCTTTGAAGAGCTACATAAAGGGTAACCATAAATTTAGTAAGTACTGCATATTAACCAAGTTGACCATCTGAAAAGATGTTATCTAGTGTCATTTTAAAATCACAACAAATGACAATTGACCTTCACCAATGAGCTACAGTAAGCTACAGTATTGTACAGATCTGGCTTTATAATCACAGCAAATGACTATTGACCTTCACCAATACATGCAGTAGGCTATAGTAATACTGTAACAGTATTATATAGATCTGAATTTAAATGTGACAAAAATCATTACAGATAATACAGAACATGATGCTTAAAATCATGTTATTTAAATGAGATCTCTCCAGCTGCTTTTTGTGAGATGACATTGTTTTTATAAGATGCACTGAGAGCTCTGCATTTTAATCCTAGACTAAGGCTCTGACCTGGAGTAAAATCTCTGAGTATAAAACTACAAGAATTTAATTTGGAGCTTGTTGTTTTAATTTAAAGCTCAGTTCTGATTATGTGTAAAAAAAGCCTTATTTTCAAAACAAAATACATTTGGTTGATTGGTGTCTATCTTGGCGCAGAGTGCTCCATGTCTGGACTTGTCTGATGATCGCTCACCATGTGAAACTCTCATTTAGGAGCAGTACGTTCACAATTTCAGAGTGGTGTTACAGTATGTGGATGTGCGCTATTTACAGAAAAGAGTCCACCCCATTTGTGATGCAGGCAGTACTTGACTGTAGTACATATATACTGTACATGTACTATAGATGCTTACAAGAAAACAGTCAATACATCACTCACTACTGTACATTACAGTGCCATCCGTTTTACTGTGCGTCTCTTCACAGTGCAAGTCGGCTGAATACATGTGGGTTGTCAGTATCAGATGTGCCGTACATGTAATTCTTTACCAGCACTTTATACATATTTTCCTTTCGGGGCAATTTTAATTATCAGTGGGTGTAGTCAGTCTCGAGTGGTGGCAGTGTCTAACACAAGTACATACATACACTAAGTGTACTCACTGTCTCTTTGTGAGGGCCACTAATTTTTATTTTCGTTTGGGCCTACTGGTCAACAATCATTCAAAACGATGTAAATACTTATTCCTTCAAGTTGTTCAGCAATCTTTTTATGAAAGGAAATACAAATCAAATTATCATCAATCATTGATATTGTAAATATGCGATGAAGATAACAGCTGTCATGATTTTCTTCCACATACAACTAAGAAATGTTACAGTATGTTCTATTTGGCAGATATCACAAATTAAATGTTCCTTCGCAC
This sequence comes from Apostichopus parvimensis, assembly GCA_000934455.1. Classification (NCBI taxonomy): domain Eukaryota; kingdom Metazoa; phylum Echinodermata; class Holothuroidea; order Aspidochirotida; family Stichopodidae; genus Apostichopus; species Apostichopus parvimensis. The sequence goes on from KN884483.1 coordinate 88,452, forward strand.
ACAAGGCTCTCATCAAAAGATTTCTTTACTATTTGGGAGAGTTGTGGATCTCTCTGTCATTTTAAGCTGTTTAAGAGGTGGTGGTTAGGTTGGGTCGCCTTAAAGTACAGTAAGTGTATAGGTCTATAGTTCTTCAGACCATTCAACACACTGTTCTGTACCTCTTTATGTACTGTTGTACATGTATGCATGCCCTACATTCCTCAATTTACAGGGACTGTGTATCTTACATTCTTAATTTGTATGCACATACAGTGCCAGAAATCAAGGTGTAAGTGCACTGTACAAGTGCAACTACTGTAGTATTGTGTATGTACACACAAATGTAGTAATAAATTATACCTACAGTACAGAATGTACAGGTACCTTTGTGACAATGCAACAACTCAGTGAGTCCATATAATGTGTTGTGCAGTACTGCAAGTCATGATGTATACAAGTATATTTACCAAACAATATTTAGTGCTACCAGGGAGCTGCTAGTAGCAGCACCCTGGTGCTACCTGTACCACAGGTTACCATGTAACTGACCCATAGATATTTAATGGCTTGATACATGTTATTCATGAAGTACTGTGCACACAAGTTTCAAAGTGCACAGTCATATGGTACAAATAATTACTATTTTGATTACCACAAACATTCTGTGGATATTATTTAAATTTGTGTGGTTTTCTTTTACAAAGTTCTACCTTAGCTATGCATACATGTAGGCTACATAAACAGTACATGTTCTATAATACAGTACAATTTACTTAGACAAATTCTGATGAACAGTACATATCCCCAGGCTGTGGTGAGCTGTGCATGTATACAGTACTTAAAAGAATAAATAGGCTCTGCTTTGAACCTAAACAACTCTCAGGGTCTGAGCTTGAACCTGAAGTACTTACACTAATGACCTGTTAACAGGTCATTACTGAATTCAGATTGGTATTTATAAACTATGGAGCCATGCAAAATACATGTTTACACTAGGGACTAATGCTAAGGTGCATTGTGTACATGGATGCGGGTACATTAGATTGATCAGTTGTTGCTTTCCCTCATGATGCAAGACTGGCACCTTCGGTGCCTTGGGACGCTACAGTACCAAGCTATGTATGCATTGAGGTGACATTGTGGTTACAATTTTCTTAAATGCATACTGTACATTGTACAGCTACTATGATATTATATCTAGGCTATGTTTTGAACCTACAGTAAAACACTCTCATCTGATCTTGAACCTACTGTAAAAGTGCTTACATTGATGACTTGAATCGGGTTCAGGTATAAAATACACTTGAAATAATATTCCAGGTAAAAAGTTCTTTTTGATATGTTACAGAGGAACATAATCTAAGCATTCTAGTGAAATTTGCATTCAATTCCTATGTATCGTTTTTGAGATATGGACAGTTGAAGCTATAGATCTGATATTCTACCAAATATGTGATGTCATAGTTGCACACTGACAAATAATGTTTGTTTTTTCTTTATTTTTGCAGTCTATTGATTTGACCTTAGATTGGATAGGGTTACTAGTTTGTCTAAAGGGGATGTGAAGTTTATAAAATACCAATACCTATGGTACATTCACATTATGGATGCATCCAATTGTGGAGTATAAAATTAGACGTTAATTTCAACAACAAAAAAAACATTATTTATCAGTGTACAACAATGACGTCACTCCTGTTTGCTCCTAGTTCACTTTTGGTACGAAAGGTGGCAATTTCAACTGTCAATATCTCAAAAACGGTAAATAGGAATTGAATGCACATTTCACCACAATGCTTAGATTATGTTCCCCTTTAACATATCAAAGAGACATTTTGACCTGGACTATTCTTTTAAGAGCCAAATTATACACTGTGGGCTAATGCTACAGTGAATTGTGTACTGTGTATGTACAGATATGCTGTAGTTTGATGCCTGACGCTTTCCCCATGCAGGACTGTCAAGTTGGGTTCCTTGTGAAATTAAATTACGCATGATATGTACTGTATGCATTAGAGTGACAGTGTGTTTCCAATCTTCTTAAAAGGCTTTGAGCATACAGAGTAGAGCTTGGAATTTGTAAAAACACAAGACTGGAGGTTTCTTAATGAGGCTGCTCTGTTTTATTTAAGGTTGATGGAGTTAATGCTATCATTAGTGTTAACATAAAATTTTCCAAGGTTGAAAAAGTATACTGTACAGTTTAACTTGTATGGTACTACTGTAGGTCTAGCATTTTAAGTTGGCCACGTGCTAAAAATTGCAATGTGCAGAAAAATCTACTTTCTGACTATCAAAATCCCACTGACATTTTCCCTTGAATTAATACAAAAGCAACATCCACCATACATGTGTGTTTATTAGCTGGCAGAGAAAAGCCAGTGCTTTTATTTTCTACTGGCAAATCTCATTTAGCCAGTAAATAGCCTAAATTGTAAGGTCTGCTACCATACTACAATTTAGAAGACTTCCCTGTATTCTCTGTCCTCAAGTACTTAATATCACACATGTAATAATCTAATACCTACTGTAGCCTGCATCATTGTACATGTGTATAGGTTAGAGACCTTCTGACTACATGTGAACAAGATAAATAGATAAGGAGGATCCTTAAACAGTACTTGATAAAGAGCTTAAAGAGAATACTCCCCTAAATCTTATCTTGTTCAAATTGTGTTACAAGTGGATTTAACTTCTTGAGAATGAGCTAGTCGATTAACATTGTGAATTGGAAGTTAAAATCTTGCACTGTAGAGGTCTACTGTATCCAAGGGTTGAAATAAGGATTTGTGGACCTGGAGCCACTTTCTAAAAAAGTGGCTCCTGGTTCGGGGCAATTTCATTAGGACCAGGAGCTATTTTCTCACTACCAGGAGCTAAAAAGGAGAAACAAAATTCAAGTACGGCATGTACGTACGTATCAGTACAGG
>KN884484.1:65111-84409 GCA_000934455.1 Apostichopus parvimensis
CCCCCCCCCCCCCCGTACATGTCATACCTTTCCCTTTTTTTAATCATGGATCTGCTTCTGGCTCTCCCGTAGAGGTTCATGTCCCTATCTACATATAACATTTCCTTACCGTCCCCGCCCCCCCCCCCCCCCTCCCCTACCGCCACCTTCCACATCAATGCACGTCACTGGTTGGAGACTGTAGTTGTTCTTAAAGAATTAAAAGAAAACTTCGACGACATCATGTAAATCTGATCTTTACTGTCCAACTGAAAGTTTCTTAACTTGACAAATTTCTGTCTACGGTAGGCCTTTATTATAATGCAAGTATATATGATCAACACTCACCATGTTCGATAACGTTACCACAGGCCTGTCATGTAACGAGGAATCAATGAAATACAAACACAACCCTTGCACCCTGCTGGCTGTTGACTCGTGATTCAGGACAATCCCTCGATTCCGTAACCGACTGTGTATTCCACGTTAACTTACATAATACTATTTATCACCGTCCAAAGAATATAACATCTCAAACACTATGTACATGCAGTATACATAATTCAGTATAGTGTTTAACCTTATAGCGCAGATGTTAAAATAAATAAGCTGCAACTATCCTTCGTCCGTCAGTGAGAAATGTGGCTGCATGGTTTGCACCGACGGGCGGTAAACTCTAAATCAATGGTACAAAGAGAGTGTGAAAACCCGCAAAGAGATATACACCTGGAATAGAAATCTTCTTAGTAAAATAAACTCCGAACATCTGTATAAACAGAATAATTTCTCACTTCAACGATACAGTCCTCTACCTAACTGAATATATAGTAGTCCTTGTCGATGTGTTATACCAGGGAATAGTTATAACAACTCTCTGGTTATATACACACAGAGCCGAAATGTCACGCACGGATTCCCTTGGTTTTTCATTGTTCTTCCGCAAACATGTGTAAACGGCCATTTTAAAACATATTTCTAGTTATATTGGCCTCGTAATTTGTAACGCTTAGAAACGGACGACAAGTGGGAAATAATCATGTTGTTTATTTAAAGACTTATATTTCAGGATGGGTACAGAGTACGAAGTTATTTTATTCGCCTTCATACTGAAAGGTCACCAGAATCTGTTGTACATATTCAATATTTAGGGATTTAATAAAAACAAGTTCCTACCAGTTTTTTTTTGTACAGGTCTTAAAGCTCTTAATCTGCACCTGTTGTTGGAAGTCATTGTGGAGAGACTTACTATTAGCACAAATAATAATAATAATAATAATTGAAAAATCCTTTATCCCAGGAATTAACCAAAAACCAAAAGCTGTTAGGCCGTCACAGAACCATGCATGTATGGTTAACTATTCTGAAGTCTTTCGCACTAGGAAACCTCAATTAATATATACACGAAAAAAAACAGGCGCTAATGAGTTTACTGAATGAATAAACTGTTATAGCCAAGTCCCGTTATATCAGAACTGTGATCAAGCGTTGTCTCACTAGTGTACTTTGAAAAGAATCGGCATAGCTTGAATGACTCCACTAGTTGCAAACTTGACAGATCATGCTTATTAGCAAAATATTGAATTTTCATGGTAATTTCACGTTTTCAAGTTTCACCTAATTTCATTGCAAATACAAAAATATGGAAATCCTCTGATTTATGTAGTCGTCACGCGATATTTTCTTGACTGCGTTTTCAGCTGTCATCATGCCTATCATTTCCTACATGAAACATCCTGATAAGTACGTGTTTACGGCACGTGTGTAATACATACTTTTCATAATGTGAATCTTTCACCGGGAAGACTCCGAGTCGACATGCAAGATCAAGTTGTTGATAACTTTTGATGGGTGGGGGTGGGGGAGGGGGTGTCATCATACTAGCCTCAATTTTAATTCTGTTTAAATTAACTTTATACTGATATAAATTTAGTTCTGTTACTAACATGCAGTACAATTATGAATATCCGGTATAGGCCAGATATGAGATGCTGATTTATGAAGGGACTGGAGTCAAATTTCAGTCTATCTTTGTGACTGTTGATCTTGATATCCGAGTCATCGCGAATAAAGAGCAGTACTAATTATAATTAGTTCCATTCAACGAAACCAAAACTACGAATTTTCCTACACTGCGCCTCGTGGAGCAACAATATTTATATAGGCTATGTAGGCTACATGGTGGTATAATTCTAAGCAACCATCAGACAGGTCATAGAAGCATAACAACAGAACACTGCATTATGATTACCCTGTCACTTCCTAGAATTTCATGCACGGCCGAGCACTAGACCGGTTTACCATTTGCATGGCATCGTTTGCAATATAATAATGTACGTACGTTTCTCACGTTGTTGAACTTCCTTTATAATGAGGGCTGCTATATGCCTATATGTCGGTTGGGGTTTATCAACACTCATAATTAGCGTTATGACGCCCCTGGCAATATAAACCTTTCCTACGGTTCTATGGTCATAAATATGAAACACAACACCGAGTATGAAAACAGAAAAATGTAATACCATCTATCGTCTCTAAGAACCATCGGCGGTACATGCAACAGGAAATGGTAAGGTATATCACCGTGTAAACTGAACGTGTATGGGTATGGATGGGTTCAGTGCCGCATGACGGACGCGCGAAAATCATGATGTGTTACATAAAGCTCAGGCTGCTGAGTCCGCAGAAGGAATGGTAAAACAATGGCAGGACAGTGGGTACTTGTATGTTGAGAGCACCATATACCCACATATAGTCAAGTAACGATACCTTTAAAGGCATTGAAGACTCGCCCCAAACCGCGTGCCGCCCTCGGAAAAAAAAGTTAACTTTTCGTTGCTGGCAAGTGAAGTTTTCTTCTTGTCGCTACAAAATGCAGACAGTAATGAAACGTGATACCTTGTTATCTTTTATCTGGACCTGAGATCAGGGAGTTCCATAACAACTCCCTGCTGAGATGTCCATCGCTGCTATGTACACTGTGCTGTGGGTATTGACCGTAGCTGCATGTATTGACTGCACACTAGTGTCTAATTACCGACGGTAGCAAGCTGTGTGTATTTTCTGGGATCAGTGGTGGTGTCTAATACTTTTGTTACTCCTCATTCGAAACTAGGTCAGATTACCGGCATGAGAAGTTTCTTTGTGTGCGAGTCTTCACTCCCTTTAACTCTTCCCATCTCTTGTACACTTTCTTCGCTTGCACCCCAGGCTCCCGCCCCGCCCCTGTGTCCTCTCCCACCATTCGCCCTTTCAACTCCTAGACTTTGCATCAACTGAATTTCGTCGCCCAAACACTCTTTCATATTAGTAATAATCACATGCATAAAGAAGTATTCGAAATTTGCAGTTTGACTTCTTCTAAGGGCACTATTGAGAAAAAAAACGAGTTATGTTAATGAACTGCATAGTTAAGAGATTTACTTCTCAACACAATAGAGCGCTAAATACAAATTTATTTATCAGAATATGATCACTTTGTCCAATTCTGAGAATGGTGTTCTATACCCCTTCTCTTATCCATTTTATTCCATTCAGTAATATACACACGAAGAAAGATGCGCTGTTATTCGGTTTAACTTAAAGGGTGTGAAGACTCGCGCAAAAAGAAACGTCTAATGCCGGTAATCTGACCTAGTTTCGAATGAGGTGTAACAGAAGTGTTAGACACTACCATCGATCGCAGAAAATACACACAGCTTGCTACCATCGGTAATTAGACACTAGTGTATAGTCAGTACATACAGCTGCGGTCAATACCCACAGCACAGTGAACAAACAATACAGCGATGGACATCTCAGGTCCAGCTTAAGATAACAAGGTATCACGTTTCATTACTGTACTGTCTGCATTTTGTAGCGACACGAACAAAACGTCACTTGCAAGCAACGGAAAGTTAACTTTTTCAGATGGCCGCACGCGGTTTGGGGCGAGTCTTCAATGCCTTTAAAGGCCAGGTTGTCCACCCTATACTACGTATAAATACACGAATTAGAAAAACAATAATCCATTGCATGATCGAGGGTGGTTTGGATCTACGTGACATTATTTCTGGACATTTGTGAAGGAAGATCGATGTACAACAAAATAATATAAAAACTATTAATCAACCAAAATAAATAGAAAACAATCATAAGAACACGTTTGTTTTCATCGTGTCGGTCTTCCTAGTATATATATATTGATCTGTTCTTGTACAAATTACAAGGTCAACATAAAGGTCAAAATAATGATGCTTGGTTGTTTATACTAAATATTTGAAATATTTCATAAAAGTCTCGCTTTTAATGAGGATATTGACTCAATGGGGAGTGGAAGGTGGGGATGGAAAATGTTTTTTTTTAAATATATGACACTTGATATTTGATCGAAATTAATACACCATACATGATGATGACTGGGTGACGATGTGTCTGCTTTGGTTTTAAACTATCATGTCAGATAACATCAATGGATGTTACTATTTCATGGTGTTTTGTGCATTAATCAATTAAAAATAATAGTTTAAGTTGTTGCTTTGGTTGAAAAGATATATGCCTTTTGTTCCATAATGATTGTAACCTCAAGCAGTGGCCTATCGATGAGCCCGGGGGCCCGGCTCCTGGCCCAAAGGGGCCCCCACCCAGGAGGTCTAAGCAAGGGCGTCAGCAGAAATGTTCAAAAGGGGTGGGGGAATCAGTAGGTCCTGTAGTTGTAACACACTACTTGATACTATCTAATCGGAGCGCCACCAACGGTTGGCGCGGAACGTACCCCGATTTTTTTTTTGGCCAAAAAATACTCCTAGATCGTCGGAAAGACACTTCCCGGGCGTTTAAAGTTGCATTTACACATCGGTTAGTTTGAGATCTCATGTCTTAGGATTTTGACTTTCAATAACATACGCAGACATACATATACACACACATACCTAAACACACATGTACACAAATTTGTGTATGCAGCATTAAAATATAATCATATAAAAGCTCCAGCTAAAAACTCCAAATGTAGATTTGGTGGTTTGAGGCAGCGGAGTGGTATGTCGGCTTCTTAAAAGTTACTTTAACTGTTAGTAATGAAACAATAAATAACAGGTATGTAATACCTTGAATTTTCTAACCAAGTATTTATTCTTTTTCTTGGAACTCATAAAAATAGATACATTTTATTGGGCTGTTCAGAAGATTTGACTGATCCCAGAAAAACCCATGGGTCCATCAGTGGTCAAATCCTTTCAATAAAAAGAACTTTATGTGCTTGCTTAAATTTGGCTTTTTATAAGATACCATATAGTGTATTATTTTTCACGATGATTTGGCTTGAAACTGTTGCGATGATCCACCAACCCTAGTTGGAGCAGGGAGTTGTTATGGAACAACTCCCTGGCTGGAGGGTATATTTAGTAAAGGAGGCACAAATCCAACCATCATATTTAGATAATATGACGTTTGGGATGAACAACTCTTCCAAAGAAAGTGCAAAAAAGTTGTATCTGGGAGCTGCAATTTTGTAAATCTGCTCGGATATGCGACCTTTTACATTCTCTCTGTTTTTACATTTCATATAATCTTCTACGCAAAAGGTTAACAGTGCTGACACTGAAACCAATGCTATCATTAGAACACGTTAAGAATATTCTCAGTATCTTTCATTCAGCATTTGCAAAATACATCTCCATTACAAAAATAAAGATTGTCATGAATAAAGAAAAACAACACAAATTGAATGTGGCTCCATGATGTCATATTTAGACTTGATCAAGTCGTCAGCCTTGTGTGTGGTATGTGCAGGAACATTAAATCTCTAATATCTTTCGGATGGAATAAGATTTTTCTCATCGGTTTGGGGAAGTAGTTTATTACAGCTATTTCTATCACATAGACAAAATAGTGATGGTTGGCTTCGTGTCTCCTTAAAGTCTGCAACCTTACGGAATGTACTCTTGTAAGTGCATCTACAGTACATCTCCCTTCGTACATTAAAAAATCAGAACATACTGAAACATACAGTAAGCTGGCTGCTAAACTAGTCACAACAGATTATGATCGATAATAAACTCAACATTCTACACATGCACTTCCGCAGCTGATGTGGAAACTGGGACCAGCATAATTAGGATGTTAGAAATGAAGACAGTTGTTGTTGTCATTGTAATGGTGACACTTCTACCAGCTAATTGCACAATAGTCTGTACCGTTTGTACAGACCAATACATTTGTCAATTGACTTTGTAACTGGGCGGTGCAATAGGATTAAGAATGATGTATATAATCCTCATAGTAAAATGGGATTATGTGTTTTTAATATACATGCATGCATGTATGCACTATGCACTCTCTCATACTACCATGTCTGCTTCACAAAATATTTCCAATTCATCTGTTGATGAGCCAGACTACAGTACTACACCTTCCAACACGAGTTCTAGCATTACAGACATTGACGTACTGTAACCAGACTCAAATTATATCAGAATATCAAATAGGCTAGAAGGTTGAACGATAGTCACATAAGTATGGTCAACTTACTGTGCTTCGTTCTCAAAGTATTTTCCTTATATGAAACACTGAATTGTTGAATGAAACACTCCTCACTGTCTGGAAATAATTTGAATAGAAAGTGCATACCTAAATCTGGGTTCAATACTGATAACCTGTTATAAATACTAACAACTCAAGTTAGTTTCGTTCTACCTAATGCTTCATGTTTTATCTTAAAACATAACAGCTTTAATATGAATTGGTACCAGTTTCATCAAAAACATGATATCAATCTTATTTTAAAAGCATATAAATCCAGTTAAAAGATTGCTATTTCAGTCTTGATGTATCTTTTCATGATTACATGATCTTTGAATCTACAGTAACTACATCTTCACACTCTCACTCAACAGATAACATTTCCCAAACTTGATGAAAATAAAAAGTCCAGCTCAAACACCTAGCAGGGGGACAATTCCTAGAGTGACTGTGGGTAAGGCATCCATTAACTGTTCCAAATACCTTCAGATCTGACAAAACCTTAGTTGAAAAACTGTCAAGGATGCTTAGAGTAATTCATAAACCTCACAAAATGTTGTCAAAGGACTGAAGGCCACCGGTTGAACTTTCTGGAAACATCAAAGTGGTTAGCCCAGCTGTTCTTCATTGTTACATGTTCATTTGTCCAGGATCTTCAGGACACATCAGCTCACTTTGGGTTTTTTATCCCCCTTTTGTTCTTCTTCAGATTTTCTTTTGTCTTGATTTCTGTCGTCAGATTGGTCGCTACCATCTTCATCCTCTTTGTCACTGACCTCTCCTTTTATAGGACAAGAAAAAGAGAAAAAGAACATTGTCAAACTTTGGATCAGATCTGTTTAGTTTACTTAGCTACCAAACCAGGTCGTTTTTTCAGACCATTGAACCCATCAGTAAGAAGAACCACTATACAGAAACAGACTACCTTTCTCTTTGAGAAGGCCACCGAGGAAAGTTATTGCTTAAATGGATGAATGAAGAGACATATGTTTAACATATGTTCTAAACCACTGCTATCAGAAACATTACAAGATAAATGACACCTTTAAACACAAGTGCTCATCAAATAACAGTACAGTTCATTCTCAGAAATATCAACCAGATCATTGATAAAAATTGCACTGTTTAAATTTTAGCTGGTTTCATCAAGACTGTACATGGATTAAAACTGCATTCAAAAATATGGCTACAATATGAATTGCAAACATGGCAACTATGCCAAATTAGTGGGCACTGTTACTGTGTACCACCTTACATAGCTATAAAAACAGTATATAAACACATTCAATAAAATGTACCGTACAATGAATTAGTCAACATGTAGGCATGTTGCTAATGCATTAAGGAATCCTGAAGGCTGAAGCTACTGACATAATCAGTAAACAACAAACAAGAAGTTCTTTTGTGAGAGAGGGGTATCTCTATGCAAAGAAAACAAAATGTGTGCAGATTTAAGTAAAAAATAATTACAATGACTGCCAACTTAAAATTGGATGCATTGGCTGCAAATTTACAGATATTTAGTCTGTGCTGCAATTATTAGAGTTTCCTTCGGCCTATGACTAATGTTAGGCCTCTGCTAGTATTATTATTTTTTTTTATTATGAAAACTATCTTTTACGAGGGTAACTTGTTTAGCCAGAGCTAATGTTCCACAATGCCCTCAAATAATACAAAAATATGTAATAAAAAAAAATAATAAAAATAAAAATTTCAAACTTTATAGAATACATGAAACTAGAAGGTTGTAAATTGTAAACTGTAATTCTACTTAATTTATAGATGTATACAAACATTTGAAATCCTTCAAGAGTGATCCAATATAAAATCATAACAAATACAATGTACATAAAAAAAAAAGGTGTGAGACTTGCAAACGACATAAAAAGTAACTAATACATTGCATAACTTAAAAAACTTTGTACTCGTCTCTTCAAACTCCTTCAGTTGTTTGCATTTTTAACTTCATTTTTAACTTCAGCTTTCACAATTCTGAAAGAGCCAGACGTAGGTGACTGTAATCCATGGTTATGTCTTTCATGTGTTTAATTGAACATTCTTTCATGTAAGGTGGGAAAAATATGTAGAGGGATTTACACACCATAACAAGTCTTTGCATGTTAAAACGTTGACTGAAACTGAAAGTATGCCATCCAACCTTTCATCATAACTAGCACCTAAAATTATATGTGCCATGGCATTACCACAGTTAACAGTTTAACACCCGCCCCCCCCCCCCTCACACCCTGATATTACAAACACCTTGTGTTACCAAAATGCATTTATTTACTTGTACAAAATCTTTTAGTAAATGAAAAAACATGAAAAAAGAAAAATCTCGCAAAACTGGTATTAGTTTATTACCATTTGAATTGGTTGCAGCATCGGTGGTTCCATCGTTATTCTTTTCTGATTCTACAAGCGCCGTTAGTATTTGGTTAAGATCTTCTTTCATGTTAATCAATCCTTTATGCAGCATGGAAAGATTGCACTTCTTGGAACTATCAGCGATCGGCTGACTGAATTGAGATGAATTACCATTTTTGGTAGTGAGAGTTGCTGACAACATGGACGCCGCCATTTTACTGTAACAATATGAATCATCCCCATGAGTGGAATAGTCTACTCATATATGTTATGTCTTTCCTGTTGAAGTTAGCTTGAAGGTTCCTAGTGATAAAGTGTGATCATAAATATTTTTAAAATAAATATGAATAGACTTGGCAATAGGCTAGCTTGGATTGCTTATTTATGTTAAGACCCAAACATCGTTGTAAATGGGATCAACCACGAAAAGTAGGGGTCTTGTCATTGCTGCACGGAATCACAAACATTGCAAAAGGCGCCCTCCCATAACGCAGCTAGTGGCCAGAGCCGTATATCCGCTTGTGGGCTACTAACAGTAACAACAACTCAACAGAAGGCTGAATGGTTGCAATGGTATCTCCTCGGTGACATTTCTCGGTGACATTTGTCGAGTAAAGACAGAAAACATTTAGAGAAGTAAGTTACTGGTTCATGGATCATTCGAAACCATTGTTTGCTTATTGTGGCTTAGCAGTCAGGGCCTAAGTTAGACCAGGATTGTGTAAAGCCAGTAGAACTGCAGTGAAATAGTGTCTTTGAATGTAGGTGGTGAAGGGTGATGTACCTGAATCAAATAATATCTCAGTGTACACTGATACATGCACTAAATTGACCCCTCTTATTTTAACATTTTGAGAGTGAACCTGAAAAGTTCACTGCTTTGGGGCTACACAGAATTGTTGTTTTGTTCTGCATACCACATATTGTTCACAAATTTGTTACATATCTGTACAGTAGTCTGTGGCAACGTTCATTGTTTTTGTCACTTCATTGCTTCTGTGTCACTGATCCAACTGTTTTGTGCTTTTCTTGTCATTCTGCTATTGCAAAATTCTTTAGCTTGTAATTGTGAATAAAATGTAGTGTCAAATGCATTCCATTTCCACTAGTGCAGAATACAAAATGCAACTTTAACAGTTTCAATGAGACAGCAGTTTGCACATGTAGCTACAGTATTGACGAAATAGCTCCATGGTTTGCAACAGGTTTCAGTTTTGTATTGTACAATTCTTTCATGATTTGACTAGTTGTTGGTTATTTTTATTGTGTATACTTTAATCAAAGATGTAAAGCATAGTTGTTATTTTCCATTCCACAGGTTATAAAATTTAGAAGACCATACTTGCTGTACAACAAAGTTCTGTATGAGACTTGATAGAAAAGACCTATTTACGTGCACCATCGCTCATTTGCAAAACTTTCATGCAAGAAAGTGTTGAGACAGAGATGATTAATTCAGGAATATTAAGTCACTGATTTACATACTATTAATAGATTGTGGAATGGCATATTCTTTGCCAGAGCAGGAAATATCAACAGTGGTTCACTGGTTTACTCAATGGAGACATTTTCAACTTCAAGATTTTATGACAGATTTAGTTAACAAAGCAGTCCCGCCTGACGTCGACTCATTATTTGATGCTATGCAAAACTTCCATGTGAAAGACAAGCCACCGACAATGTTCCAGTGTCAATTGAAGTTATTTGGACAATGGTTTAACAATTGGTCAGAGAAGGAAAGAGACACATTTGTAAGACATCTTGGAGAGAAGAATCCTGCTTTTGTCCAAGAGTTTCATACAATTGTTGCCAACAGATTACAGCAACAGAAATCAACAAACAGTTAATAAATCATGAATAGAATAGTGCATGTACAGTGGAGAAAATTAAGATCATTGTGTGAGTACAGTAGACTATGGTATTTGCTTTTTAACATGTATGGGAGTAAATTAAAAATGGTTTCATGATTCCTTGCGGGTATTGTGTGTTCATATACATGTGTGCTAGTATGCCTCTGAAAAAACAGGACAGTTGAACTTCATACAATTATTGAGTACAAGACAATTGGTTTCTTGCAAAGGTCATGTCAGGTCACCAGATGTGGAAGTCTGAAAACCTTGACAACTCCCCAAAAGAAAAGCATAGGTGAACTTCATACACAGCATGTAGTCACCTACTTACCTATATAGTAGTTCAAGAACCCTGTTGTTTTTTGGGAGTTCAAAGGTCATTTGTGGTCAATATGAAACATGTGTTTTTGCATGGTACCTCCTAAACTAAAACTTGGATGAAGCTCACACTTTGTATGTGGATTCACCTTAGCAATACAAGAAACTTTTTGTTTTCTGTGGAAATCAAAGGTCATTTGAGGCCACCAGAGCTCCAAGTCTGAAAAGCTTATATTATAACTGCAATAGCACAGCTTGGTGAAACTTCTTGCGTAAGGTGTAGATTCACCTAAATTACTTCAAGAAACCTATAGTGTTTCACATGAAGGGCAATGGTAATAAGAGGTCAAAGTCTGAAACCTTGTAAACACAACTATTCAAACAGTAAAGCTTGCAAGAACTCCACATTGTATTTCTATCCACCTTAGTAAAGTATAAGATCCCTATTGGTTTGGTAAGTGTCAAAGGCCATTGGAAGTCAGGAGAGATCAAAAGTCTGAAAACCTAGGAATTACATAGCCTCCAAAAGTAAAGCCTAGTTGAAACTCATTTGTAGTAGTGGACTAGTGGTACTGCATGTAGATCCACCCTAGTGAAGTTCTGATCTTCCACATTATTTACAGACATTAAAAAGTATTCTTTTGGACAAATAAACATATCAGTACAGAGTACACCTGAGGGTGGAGAGAATTACTTGTTAGAGTTTGAGCAAGCATAGCAGTAATATGATGTATCTAGCATATTGGTGGGGGGGGGGGGGGGAGGGGTGTTGTACTGATGACCTTTAAGAGAATGATTGTGCAAGGGATGAGAAGGTTTGTCAATTTCCAAGGTCAAAATGTGAAAACCTTGTAAACACGATATCTCAAGAAGAGAAGGTCAGACCAATTTCATATTTGATGTATAAAAGAACCACATTGAGTACAAGGAGCCTATTGTTTTTGGTGGAGGTCATTTGGGGTCACCAGGGGTCAAATTATGAAAACCTCGTAAACACGATATCTCAAGAAGGGAATCGTGGGCAGACCTCATATTTAATGTGTAGGAGTACCACATTGTTAAAAAGAAGCCTAGTGTTTTTGGTGGAGGGTATTGGGGTCATCAGAGGTCAAATCGTGAAACCCTTGTAAACATGTACACCCTCACTGTACATTACGTCAAATTCATGAAGAAAACTGCTGATGTTACATTATCGAAACCACAGTGCATTTTTTGTATTTGATGTTTCAGACCATTGCACTGATTGCAACATAAATTACACTTGCAATATGCAAACATTTTACAACTTTACTTTTGGTGGAGGTCATAGGTCATTTCAACTGAACAAGATCAATAGCTCTAGGAATATTAGAAACTTAATTATCCTAAGGTGCTTTTGGACGAATAGATGTGATTCTTTTTAAAGATCCCAAAACTGTTTTTGATGAGGGCCAAGGTTATTTGAGATAAAGATATGTCCTCAATATTTTTTCTAATAACATCTTCCAAAATCTACACCTCAAATAATACATGGACATGGACATGGTTTGTATTTATTGCTCTGACAACTTTTATTGAGGTCACAATTCAAATATCACTCCTTTCTATGTACACTGCAAACTACAAATGTGATTATTCATATATATGTTTCATGTAATATTGGGACACTATGGCTGACATTTGACCGCTCCTTTAATATATACCTTCCATTGGAGGTGACAGTTAAAGTTGACATCTCCCTGAGACATGATATTAAGAATAAGATGACAGTACTTGTCACAGGTATGAAATAAAAGCTTGTTCTGTATTATTGTTTGATGATTTACAATGATATAAATATATATTTTGTAAAATACATTAAGTTATAACTACAGTTTTATGTACTCTTTAACTTTACTCTCAAAACTTTGCTTCCGCAATTGCTACCAACCCTGCCACTATTATCACATTCATATTAATTATGAACTAGCAGATCATCTATGCCCATACCAAGCTTCTTACTGTGATTTCATGCTTCTGGTATCTGTTGATGTCAGAGAAATATTTTTGTTAACCATTGAAGAAGATCCTCTGCTAGGATGAAAATGCCAGGATCTCTGATAAACTTACACAGAAAAATGTTTTGTTCAAAACTAACTAGTGTTAGTGTGTAACATTTTAAGTTTTACAAGTAGTCATCTCCATGAATATAATCTGTCAATAATTGCTGACAATTTTCAGTCCCAAAATAACATTCTGAATATGAGATGGTAACAGATAAAATAAGTGGAGTCTTATAGCAAGACAAACCTAAAAGCAGTCAGTGTAACAAATGGCTAGTTCCTCCTCCTTCACTCCTCTCACATTTCCGTTCAGAGGCTGTTATTTTTTCAGTCTATTAGTATGTGAGACTGTCATAAAGGGAACACAAATTACCATTTGAAGTTAATAATAATTTGAAGTTTTTAATTTTTAATTTTGAAGTTGATAATTTGAAGTTGATAATTTTCCAAACTTATCTGAATTGCAAAAGCATTGAAATCAGAATATTTTCTATTTTTCTTATCTCTTTAGATATATAATGGTTCTCTTTTTTACAATAACTGATAACTGCCATCTGCAGTTTTGTATCCCCTGGTGTCGGTAATGTACAGTATTGAGTACAACTATTCTGAAGGATTTGCAGATTATTAATGTCATATACAGTACTCTCACACACAAACACAACAATAGCATGAAGCTATACTGCTGGCAAAATATGTTCTACATGATATAAAAACACTTTGAACAAAAGGTAGTTAATGCAACAGAACTTTTATTCCTCCCCTGGAATCCAGCATCCACAGTAAAGTCTTCCTTATACTTCTTTCATGCAATGAGGTCAAAAATTACTTTGGTTCATTTGTCTATGGAGATGAGTTCAATTGCAAGATATTTGTTGGTGAAATTTGAACTTCACAATAAGTTATTGTACAGTATGTCTTGTGATGATCTGTAGATGTGCTTCATAGTCTGAATCTTCTTTTCTCACCATTTCAGGTTGTCATTGCTTCTTCAATCTTTTTTCCAAGTTTTGTAAATAGGTTCTGGACTATCAGCTGCAGCCCTCAGGGCATCCATTAACTTCTGGGCATCTCTTTGTGATTGTGAATAGTTAACTGGATTGCCTTCAGGTAGTTTCTGTTTTAATTGATTTAAAACAAACAGTAATAATTCATTTAAGAAAAGAACTACAAAAATTATCAAAGCAATACTGACACAAAATGATGTATATCAAATCATCTTATGAAGGGTTTGTTTGTTAACTTAAGTTAGAATGACCATGGTTATGCATTTGATATTTTTATTGTCTGCTTTAGTAAGTTTATGACATAACTGAATGTAAATCATGGACACATATCAAATATTATCCCTAAAGTTTCTGTCTGTCTTTAGATGATGAGGTATTCATGACACATATCCAAGTGCTTACAGTCCTATGAGATGGGGATCCTTTTGTTAGCCAACTAAGTTATGTATGAAACAGATGCAAAAGAGAGGTTAATGGGAGAGTACTGGGTAAAATCCAAATTACCGTAGATTATCAAATGGCAATATATATAACCTGGAATCTAGATATACCTATAGATATACCTATATTCTCTATGATTATTAATCATACAAAACATTTAAAATCTCGCTAGCCTATACATACTGTAGATTAAGGAATATTCATGGCAGTCAAAGCATTACAGCGAACATGCATAACGACCTTAGACACAAAATTAATGTTTGGTAATCAGTACGTCCCACAATCCACCAGCACGCTGCCTAAATTAGCTGATTATGTAACACAGTACAATGTAGCGAAACCCATACGTCCATTAAAACAGTATGAGGCTATAGTCTAAGTATTACCTTCTTGAGGTCTTCTGTTGATGGTGTTATACCTCTCATTAGAAGCCAACCACCGAACCCTGATAATGAAATGAGAGCTACTGCGACAATGGAACGAGAACTCATTTTGATGGATAATTGATACAAAGGCAGAAAAATAAGGGAAACGAAGTAAGCCGAGTGCGACTGATGTTCGCACTCTCTGAAATTAATTTCTGAATAAAAGCTGGGCGCACTGAACTAGAATCACTTCTCATACTATTGAACAACTGATATTGTAAAAAGAGCCTGTAGTGCTGCTTTCTTCAACATTTTTATCATGTTGTTCACTCAAGCAACGTTTTTGCATTGTTCAGGAAGCACTTCGAGCCTTTTTTTAGTTTGAGGGTGTATCTTTCTGTTCAATGTAGGAAGCTGGAACTGAGATTGTATCAGTACTATGATCGTTTCATTTTTATGCGTAGGCTCTATTTTTGGTGACTTTTTAAAAGAGTAAATAACCAATACCGTGTGACACTTCTTGATTATATTTTTATGGCATCCACTTGCATCCATAGGTACTGGCAGATACCACCAATGACCCTATATTGCTGCGGAGGTAATTCATGGCTTCCCTGCATTGTAATCCTAAATCTGTTTGCATAGTCACGCAGGGTCTAAAGTGAGTGAGCAAATCCTTCCCCTTGATTGCACACAATCTCTATTCATAGGATAACTGTACAGATCCGTACAGTACGGTATATCATGGAGGTAAAGTTTTTACCTCCATGGGTATATATATACACGTGTGTATCAAATGACTGTTGCATCAGTAGTGACTAACACTGTATCGATGACTTGTTGTCCAAGTCACACTTTCTTTAAATCTTTTACAGTAATCATTCTTGTCAAAGCTTGTGATCAACGAAGAGTGTGATCTTCAAATTCTGTTTTTAGCTTCCAAGAATATTGGATACATAGGCCTACCAAGCACCACCGTCTTTTTCTTCATAAAGGTAAGATCCAAATATCAGGTTGAAATTCTCCATGCATGTACAGCATGCTTATTTTCAGCATTCGATTTTGACTATAGTACAAAATACAAACGACCTATGATTGTGTGATATCATGATAACGGATTTCAGGTTCTGACACTTCCATATGTTCATGCTTGGCCTAACATAAGCCTGCATATAAACGCTATATACCTATTTTAGTGATTATATATAAATTATGATGCCTCTCCCTTTTAAACCTGTATCGAGACTAAATGAGCTGAATAGTTGGACCGTATAGGAGCCACGGCCCCTCGTTATAGTATGTTAAAGAAGGCCTGATATGTGGTTGATGAAGTAAAATGATTACGATACCGAGGAGGGTTTGCGCCGAAGGAGTGAGCTATCTAGGGGTTGATCGGGTAATGACCCCGGAAAATTGGGCACTTTAAGACATTAAATGGTGCAGTGTGATGCATTTAGAATCCCTATACAAAGATATAGGCTCAACTGAGTCGTTGGAAATTCTTCTCTTACACAAGACATTACGATTGTCGTCCAAATATATGGGGGGGGGGGCTGAAAAATATTCCATCCCCAAACAAATTAATGGGGGGGGGGGACATTGGAAAATATGGTTAATTACGGGGTCTTGGATGCAAATTGTTGCAATAGATTGCAAAATTTCAATAAAACTGAAACGTTGAATGTTTGGAGCAAAAAGTTTGGACATTTTTCGATGCAAAACATATGTTTCGGATAGGCAAACACACATGACTATGAGTGTGAATTTACATAACTGTAAGGGGTATATGTAGCAATTATTTGCATAAGATTTATGTGCATATGAATGTTAACTATATATGCAATTTGTACAATGGGGGAATCTGGTTTTGTGTTGAATTTCAGTGTTATATCACTACTTATATATACCACTACCAGGCCTTCGGTAAAATCCATCATATGTTCGTTACATTTCGCTAACTAGGCGAGGATATTGTTCAATTACACCAATCGGTGTCCAATACTCTGTGTATTCTCTTTCACGTCCGAAACCAGATGATTGCAGTGATTGACATCCGTAAATATGTGATGGTTTTAGTCATGTTTTCTTCGTTTGTATTGCAGGTGCATGCTAGCTAGAGTTCTCTTTAAAGCATTACACAACATAGCCTATAGTCTTGGTCTACGTTAAAGGACCAAACGCCAAACTGGCTTATTATGACCGAAAAAAAAACGTCAAAAGGGTCGCAGTAACCAAGACCCTCGATTGAATATCAACAAGTTAACAACTATACCTTCATCTTCACCGCGCACTACAATTACATGTATTTGTATGCAAATACAGTTATTCCAATTAAACACTGTTATATTTTACCTGTGACAGGTCCATTCCACAAAACTCCGCATAATGACAGATTTATATCATTGACCGTCGAAGGTTGTATCTCCTTAAAGGAATTTTATAGTGAAAAATGGGATCAAGTCTTTGTCTTTGTCCTAAAAAATTCCATTTATCATCAGTGTTTAAAATTCTGGACCATTGCTGATATAACGCTTTTTTTTATCAGGACCATTCTGAGGTCATGTAGCTCAACAACTAATAGGCGTTTTACACAGACTACAGCTGCAACGTGTTTCACTGCAAGATTGTATAAGGATGCTCTTAAAAAAATTAATTAAAATAAAAACCAAAATAAAAACATAGCTGTTGCAAAGTATGCAACTTCAATCACATGGCTATTACATCCGCCTCTGAACTATGTCTATTACGTAAAACACAGTGTGTGCAAGTTCACTGTGGCTCCTCTTTTATGAAATTTACGAGCGAGAAAGCGCTACCTAAAATAACAGCGACAATATTTTTTCGTGGGTCGGTCGTTAAGGACTCGAAATTTGTACAATGGATTCGGCAAGTCGAATATATAATTTTGATATGCCCGATATTATATTACTAACTGTGACAGCTTACAATATAACATTCTCATATTCTCAAATTCATGATTTCTGGTTTTAAATTTTGTTTCTGATTTTCACATCGTTCTTTCAGATTGGGAGTCACCGATCGAGGTCGTTCGGCGTTCAATAGTTCAACCATGAAAGACTTCTTACGTAGAAACGTCTTACCAATTTGCCTATTTTCGTATATATTTGGTATCGTGATCCAATGGCCAGTCACACAGAATATGATCCTCCAGCGCATATGTGTCCGTGATCATGACGTATCCGTGTGTGCCGATATCAATAAGCATCCCGAGATTCAGGACAAAGTTCAAGCGGAGGCGTCACAATACATGACGATGCAGTCTGTCTCAACTGACGTCCCCGGAGCTGTGATGTCATTAATTTTAGGAGCAGCCAGCGATCGGATAGGACGGAAACCAGTCATGTTACTCCCGTGCGTCGGGTTGCTCTTGTTCGCGATTGTATTACTAATTCAAGCCACGTCTGTCGGATTGTGGTGGGGGTATTTAGTATTAGCTGGCCTCTTCCTTGGTGGCAGCGGTGGGATGATGTCGTTTATGACTGCCATATCTAACTACATCACCGACACCACTCTGGAAGAATCTCGGACGGAAAGGCTCAGTAAGACGATGTCGTTCATGGGTCTGGGTGCTATTGTAGGCATGGTGACGTCAGGCATGGTGTCTGACAGAACTGCATTCTTGGTGTGTATTGTTTGCTCTATCGTCTCAGTATCTCTGATTTACTGCTTTGTGGAAAACGTAATTGTGCAAAAGAAGGAAGCGAAAACAGACGGTGGTGTTATACGTGAGATTGTTCTAAACATAAAAACTGGTGCTCAAACATTACTGTCTGGAAGCGATGCCGGTAAAAGACGTCAGTTAAGAATGTTAATATTTGCAGGAATGGTTTCTACTGGAACATTCATGGGTAGGTACACATTAATATATAAACCGGCTCGGTATAGATAAAACAAATAAAACATTGAAGTAAGTCAGGTACACACCATAACAGAATCCACATCACGACCGATTTCGTGCTTATGTGGGACTCAACAGGTGAAGGTAAGACTTTTTCTATATGTTCAGAGAAATAAATATTTCCGATGGACATTATAGTGTGCTTGTGTTTCGGTAGTTTGGGAGTGGTATAACATCAACTAAGGTTATTTAAACTTTTGATCCATTTGAATTTTTCGGAATGGAAACCCCTGGCCGCCATTAGTGAAATCAGCTCAGTGGACGAATGCGATACTGACACTGCGGGAGGGAGCATTTGGATAGGTGGGGTGAGGGGGGGGGGGACATTTTTACTTGGATGACAACATTTAATTTCGTGAGAAGCAGAAAATCCGTATGCTAATTTTGCTATAATCGGGGTGAAAAAGAATCTGATATTAATTAAGGTCTTTATATGATTAAATATACTTGTTGGCATGGGCGGGATTACGGGGGGGCAAGAGGGGGCACTTGCCCCCCCACTTTTTCCCAAATCTTAGTTTACTTTTTTGTCG
>KN884486.1:0-25722 GCA_000934455.1 Apostichopus parvimensis
ATTACCTTACAGTATCGGTAGGCGTATGTATGTTACCATGCAAATCACATTTATTTTGAATAAGTGTCATAAAACTGTGTTCTAAGAACTTTAAAAGTACATGGAAAACGTAAACTTGTTGTAAACGTGATGGTTACATTTTGGAGGTTTAAATCTCTTCCAATCAATGTTTATAATAGATTTATACAGCATTCCCCCCGTTTTATTATTATCGATATAGCAGGTTTTTAACCTTACGTACCTTAAGTACATAGTAAACGTATAAGTTGTTGTTTACATGATGATTGCATTTTGGGTTATCTCACTTGCAATTTAAGTATATCATAGATTTATAACGCTTTTTCCTGCAGACATATAAACATATTTTTAATGCTACATAACGCTACACATTGTTATCCAGTGAGGTTACATCTTCGGTACAACTTCATTCATGCTCGCAAAACATATCGCAATTTTAGTGAATAGTAAACAGATTAAGACAGTAAATTAACAAATAAATATATAATTAATATAATATTCTACTTACCAGAGCGATTTTCTCAATGCGAGGACTTGTCTAAACGGCTAAGCGTTGATTCCGTTCGAAAAAAAGTAAACAGTATATCCATTTTATATCCAAATACCAGATGAAGGTACTGAGTGAAATGTATGAAATCTAATCAAAGTCATCGTGATCTTTTCCAAAACAAAGGATTGAGCATCCGTTGTTAATTTCTACAAATTCTTTGTTCCCTGCGATCGATGTTTTTGAACACATCGATAAATATAGGATCTTCTGCCAAAAATGTCTATTAAATTTTAAAACGTTTTCCTGTCGAGCTTTAGTGACACTTTGCCTTGTTTATTTAGGAGAAGGTAGTGAAAAACTGCACTGACAACTTCCAAACAGAATGAAAATTGTTGCTTGCGTAAAATATGATATGATGACAGAATGAGTGCAAGGAAATATAGCTATATAGCGGTGATTGTCATCTCGCATTACGGCGGATATTTTTGTGTTAACTTTGCATTTTACAATCGAATCAATAAAAAGAAATACATTTGCCAATTATAACATTTTCTTGAGATAGAGGGAGAAAAAAAAAAGATTTCCAACAAAAGAGAAATCATATACCGACAAGGAAATAGAGGAAAAAGAAGCAACTTTTATAGTTGAAGTTGTTATTCTGAGCATATCCGAATCTGAGAAAGTGAAAGAAGGGGATTTTGGGGACGATCGAACACTTTGTGTAATATGCTTCTTGTTTTAAAAAAAAACGGTCCTTTGTTTCAGAAAATATTGTTTACACGGAATTGCTTTACGTTATTTGTTTTCGTAAGTACTGGTGTTTTTTTAGATTACATGTATTTGCACTTTGCGATAATTTCAGTAATAATAACAATAACCACTGAAGTTCGTCACAGAATGAATGCTTTAATATTTAATAAATTAAAAAGAAACGTAAACCCATAATCATGGTAAAATTGAACCTTTCATAAACTCCAGCAATTCATTGCTATTCATGTGCATTGAGGATATAAATTCACCGTATACTTTTCATGTCTCACATGCAGGCTTCTGCTGACGTCACAGATCAATCATCGAGTAAGTTACCGTTTGGTATTGACTATATGTATAAATTCTTTCACTTTAGCTTAAAAAAACATTCACAACCCCTTCCAGGTGAATAGTATTCCCATGTGAAATCATATGTATGTTTGTTTATTAATAAAGATGTTTCCGTAAGAATAACCTTTAAACTAATACAATAAAAATAAAATTGTTATAAACTGTTATACAAATTGTTGAGGGAAGAGGGAGGGGTGAGGTAGAAATGTCAATCCTTTGCAGACACTAGCTTTGTTGATCGTTTAAAATGTTGTTAAGATGATTTGATTGGCTCTGAGTAATCGGCGTGTATGCTAACCGGGCAATCGTTTTGGCGAAGGTAAAGAATTGCATGAAATAAGAACTATATACAAACTATAATAAACACAACTCAATTACTCTTACTTAGCAGCAATACAGGTTGAAATTATTGCAATTAAACACTTAAAGGTTTCTCGAAGGAGCTACCTAACCTTCCATGAATACAGAAGACTGCAGTTTTCACAAGAAAAAGATAAAGTTAATGCTGCTGTCATCCATTATTTTCTGTTATAGGTTCATCTTACTTTCTATTTCAATCAACCGAGTACCCGAAGGATTGCCAAGAGATCCTCCGAGCATGTTCAAATACCCAAAATGCATCTGGTGTTTACACAATCAAACCAGATGGTTTCCCAGAGCCGTTCGAAGTGTACTGTGATAACAACTTAGGCAGTGATGGATGGACGGTAAGTTGATAACGATATAGTTAAGAATATAAATAGTTTCAAAGATTCAAAATATAATACTGGACTTGTCAATAAAATAGATCAACGGAAGACCCCAAACAACCAGGAACTTTACTACTGAACTTCTTCTTGGCGAACCACTGAGGAGACCTAATTTTGATTGTACTTCATAAAGCAGCAGTACAAATTTCATACCAATGTAGTAAATGAAGATGGTAAATGACGCCATGTTTTCGAATAATCAGAGTGAAATGTTTCCTACCAAATTGTATTTTATGCATACTGAAACAAAATTTTGTCAAGAGTGACGTAGTGTGAACGACTAGAATCAACTTCACAACTAACTTGCAAATCAGAAGGATTTACTAGAGAATAAACAATATGAAAGTTAAATTGGAGAGAAAAAAATGTTTCACACTGCTAGTTGAAATCTCCATCTCAATATCTTTCCTGTAACTTGAGATATTATTGATTGAATGTAAGCTATTTTAACTGGCTTAACCTTCAACTATTCCAGGAAGTTGGATCTCAGTAGGGGGTCTATGACCTCACCTCGGCAAATGCTATTCAGAAGCTTTACTTACGTTATTATAATTATTTTGTTGATTTATTCCTCAAACCTGATACATTAGAATGTTGCTCAATTGCCAAAGTTTTCTGTATTAAGAAGTTTCATCAAAAAGTATCTTTGCTGTATAAATATTACTTTGTTTTGTGAATAAATGATTGACAATTTATTAAAAAACACACATATATATATATATATATACATATATTTAGCTGAAGTGCAATGATGACATATTCTATTCTGTTGGTGCCAGATGGATTTGCAAAATATCATGAAAACTTCCTATGAGGATGTGGTTTTCGCATAAAGATTCAGAAAATTTTCAGCAAGTTTGCTAATCAATCAGTTCCAGCAACAAAAATTTATATAATTAACATTCATTCAGGGTGTCTTAATTTGATGAATATCAACCACAGTTTGAGAAATACTCATTGGGTTTCAAAAGTTGACCAACAAAGTCAAAAACTTTGGCATGACTTTAGGGGATAAGAAATGTTTATGAGGAGTACAATAGTTGAGGAAGGAATAAACATACAAACATTATGTTTTGTAACGACAGGTAATACAGCGACGGACGAATGGATTTATCAACTTTAATCGGAATTGGGACGATTACAAGAACGGTTTTGGATTTCTGGGAAGTGAATTTTGGTTAGGAAATGAAAAAATCGCTTACCTAACAAATCAAAAGAAGTATCAACTACGACTGGACTTGACGAATGCTGCAGGGCACTCGTATTACGTGACCTACGACGATTTTAGTATCGTTGATGAATGGAGCCAATATTCTATTCAAAGTCTTGGAGACGAAGGTGGCAATGCAGGTAAATGTTCTGTTTTTAAATTTCTGGTTTGCCCTGCGTTGATCGATTTCCATGTTATCGTTAAAGCTATGCTGAAAAGAAGCGAAAGGGTGTACGTGCAAAGTTTTCTTAAATTGTTAAAGGATTAGTTTCACCCAAGAAGAGAACAACTCAGACCACCAAAGTTTGAATAGAACTATTATCCTTAACGTAATAAAACAATTTCCTAGCAATTGTCAAGAAGTATTGCCTACCTTAAATGCGGTTAATCGTTTCAATCCCTCCCCCACTGTCTGTACTGTAGGTGATAAAGGGTATGTCGGAAGCGATTACGAGTTTAGTTCTGGACCATTTAATACTTTCAATGCGTCCAAGAAGTTACAACCAACCAAGTCAATTTTAAGATTATCTTTCCCTTTACCTTCACCCAGATTCATTTATTGAGTGGTGTCCATCAAATATGACGTTTTCAAACAGTACATGCGAGAGACGTTGTACCGAACCCAATACGTGTATAACTTCAGCATCTATGGAATCAGGAAGATGCATGTGTCCAGACGGTTATATGATACAAGGAGAGGACTGCATACCTCAAAGTCAGTGTGGATGTTTTGTACCAGAAAAGGGAAGTGTGATTAATGTAAGTCAAAAGATCACTGACACTTGTGTTATCTTTTTCATTTTCTCATTGAACCTGCTCAAGAAATATATGTTGATTTGTAAAAGTCTGCCAGAAATTAATAATGTTATGGAAGATTTCGCAGCACTAGACATTTCCTCATTTTCCGATGATTTTTCATATATAGATATATATTTATATATATATATACGATGTTCCTTCTTCGCTAAATCTTTCCGGTTACTGTTTGCATATATTATTTTATGAAATATTAATGAGTATAACGTGAAAACAATACTGGTTATGGCAAATTGACTTCAATTAAACAAGTGACAAGTGATTCAGCAAATGTTTTTTGTTAAACTGAAATTTTTAAGGTATATTTTCCATGACAGGACGGTGAATCATTTGTCAATTCTGACTGTACTTCACGTGTAAACTGCAGCGACAATCAGCTGAGTTATGAAAATGACTACCGGTGTAGTGACGACGCAACGTGTCAGGAGAAAGACGGTGTGAGAAGATGTATTTGTAACGATAGGTTTGAAGGAGATGGGCAAACGTGTATTCGGAACGAACCACCAAAGGATTGCTACGACATATACATAACTGACGGGGTCCACAACGACGGGGTTTATACCATCTTTCCTACTGGCTGGGAGGACTCTGGCTTCCAGGTCTACTGTGAGATGTCAACAGACGGAGGAGGATGGACGGTAAGTCTTTAAACTTCACAAGAGAGTGATACCTTCTAACCGTCTTGATAGAGTTGGGCCAACGGGCCGTGCAGGACTAAATCACACAAACACACACACAAAAAGCAGCTTCTTCTGGAGTAAGAAGGACAATTTTGTCGATATATCGAGTCGATTGATCATCTGCATCTTTGACGTTGAATATCAAGTTTACTTCAACACTCATCGGAAAAATTATTGCACATAACAAATTTGAGAGTTTTGTTGTGCTGAATGTGTTTATTGGACGAGAGATGTCCAATAAACTTACGATGTTTTATCTCTACTAGCTCTCAATTGCATAAGCCTTGTAAGATATTAAATTTAACACCTTCTAAAAGCCATATTTGTAACTAAACATAACGGTAATGTCCAAACTTTTACAATTGGCCTTGTTTTCTTTGCTAGGGAAGCATGATCTTTAGTCTGTGGCAATTTTAAGAGCAACACTCTTTGGCAGAAATTATTTGCTGGCGATAAATATTTCAGATTCATTTTAGAGTACGAACGCTTCATAATGTTTTAAAATCGTCAGTTGTGTCTGCCTTGTATGGATGACCTTTAGAAGAAAAGTTTTTGCTGTCAATAAACCTCTCTATACTTTATCAGATATAAAGATGTATGGGCACTACTTTTATTTTAGGCTATATTATTTAAATACATTACCATTCCCAAATGTCATATGCACCATTTGAGATCTTTAGCGATTCATTAATTTACCTTTTTGCTTTCTTTCTCAGTATTGTAAATTTTCCATAGCGTTACTAAGTATTTACAACTCAAAACGCGATTTACGGTAATACGAGTTGCGCACCAACTTCCATGAAATGTGTGTGTGTTGCCATCTATCTGGTTTTGACAAAAAATTGCCGGGCACTATAGGTAGATGAAATAAATAGTATTTCAGATTACAATGTACGAGAAAATAAGGAACAGAAACAGCATTGGAAAGATATTTAACTCTATATCATATTTTTATCTTTACATATTTCTAGGTTCTCCAGAAAAGGACGTCTGGTTCAGTTAATTTCTATCGTACTTGGAATGAATACAGAGACGGGTTTGAAAGTCCAAGCGGTGATCATTGGCTTGGTAACGACAAGATTCACGACCTAACAACTCAGAAGACCTACCAACTAAGGGTGGACCTGACTAATTCAGCTGGTTCACAGTACTACGCCCTCTACTCCACATTTAGCATTGGTGACGAGGATAACAAATATACGCTCTCTGTAGGCACATACTCAGGAGATTCAGGTTGGTGTATTTGGCAAAACTTTTTGCTTGATAATGTTAGTGTTTTTAGTTTGCCTTTATTGCATACGAAAATCCACATAATTCACAGAATGTTGTAAACGATACTCGCTAAGAAACAAGAAAACTATGAACATATAATATATAACGCCTTTTCCTGTTTATATCTATTATTACTCGCAATCTACTACATCAGTATTGCCTTTCATGAGATTTTAATAAAGCTCAACGACATCTTGATTCAACTCAGTGAAGGGAACGGGGAAAATTATATGAACTATAAAACTAGAAAACAAAATCAGTTAATCTTAAATTACTTACAAATAACATGCGGTAGATAAAGTAAAATGTCTTAATCATGGTCATTTTCAAAGGTTGACTTTTCCGAGATACAATCAAGTTTAATATAATTATAATGACCACCTTCACATCTGGCATTACATACTCATTGGAAGCTGCAGTTATTAAAAATATCATAATTAAAATAAAAACTGAGCCTAATGCTATTCAATACAAATGAGCATAGCTTGATGATCGAAAACCACGAAAAATGATGACCTTTACTGTTCGAATTTGAAGGAAAAAATCAGAACACTTTAAACATTTTATCCTTGATACAACAACTGAATCTGCTATATTATTGTCCTTAATAGTTGCTTAACTTTAATATGAAATAAATTATATGATCAAATACTATAAGGCACATAATTTAAGCGAATATGCCTTATGAACAGTTCACACATGGAAGTGATGATATTGACACCATAGTGTTAATTTGTGTCTCTCAGAGGTGAATGAAAGGTTTTGAAATAATACACAACGGAGTTGTTATAAATCTTGTTGCCGGAAAACTTCTTGAAAGATTAGTTTTTTCCTTTAGGATTGCCTACAAAAATGCCTGAAACAAATTCATCTAATGGCACGCTTCTTTAACTTCTGATGAATTGAGTATATTGGAAACTCTAAATGTACGAACCTTGCTTGCAGAAACAATTAAAAGCGTATAATTTTCTAAACGAAGTCGCGATAAATCATATCCATTCATCCAACCCCACCCCCTTGCCTCTCACTATAAATGCCATTCACATATAAACATACAAATCACATATTAACATAAAATCATGTATGTATGAATACATGAAAGCTTCTTAACATATAAACAAAAGCTTAACCACGGTTATTAAATAAGTTCTACAAGATGTTTAACTTTATAAAAAACAACTTACTTGTAAGTTCCTACTTTATTATAGTTTGAGATCTTCAGTTCCATATGTATGCGATGCTGATTAAATAAATACGTCCTCCTTTCCATCCTTTCAGGTTATAACTCTATGAACTGGAACAACGGAGATCCGTTCAGCACGCACAATGAGGACAACGATGGCACGGATGGTGTAAACTGTGCAGAGAAGCATCGCGGTGCCTGGTGGTACCCGTATCGTTATTATTATAATTACTGCTATAATTGGAGGGAAGGAAGCTATTACTACTATTGCACTTATTCCAACCTCAACGGAGACTACCAGTACAGCGACTACCGCGGAATCTTCTGGTATAATCTTCCTGGGAGCAATTGCGGCATCACGGGTACAACAATGAGGATACGACCAGTTGAAGAACAAACAAAATAGACAGTTCCGTAAAGATGACAGATAAACTATTTCTCATATACGTATAGATTGTGAAGTATCGTAAAATCTGGATCCTGAGATATCGCTATCAATTATACATATTCAGTTTTATCAGCTTTTTCGGAATTTACTCGTCAGCCATTCATACAACAAATTCACCGGACTATATCATTTGTTATCTATTTCGGAGAACTATTGAGTATTACAACAACAATGAGGAGGACACATTCAAAAGTACGGTACCTTCAGTCCACAGAGACATTTATGTGTAGACAATTAGAATGGAAGAAAGATCTGAGAAGTTTACAAAGGAAAGATACATATATTGCTTCCATTTCTTTACCCATTTAATGTAAAACACGAACTACTGTGAACGCAAAAATAAAAAAATTTAAAATTTAAAATAAATACAAATAAAAGAGTCTTGGTCTGTCTTCATTTGAGAGTACGCGCGCGTGGAACGCCATTTTAACATTTATTCAACAATTACCGATATCTTTAATTTATTTTTGGATATCTCTAATTCATTTTCAAATATCTCTATTTCATTTCCAGATATCTCTAATGCATCCGATATCAATAAATTATAATATGAAGAATTAGATTAAGAGATATTAAGAATTAAATTAGAGATATTAAGAATTAAATTAGAGATATCAAGCATTCTAATTCGAGACATCCAGAATTGAATTAGAGATATGAAGAATAAACATAGAGATATCAAGAATTAAATTAGAGATATCAAGAATTCGATTAGAGATATCCAAAATTCAGTTTCCGGTACACGTGACTTTCCTCTTATATGCACGAACGCGAATAATTATTCGTAGCAGTACTTCTACTTTCGATGAAAATCAATGAGTGAATATGTGTTTCAAAGAACTTATTGATATAAGTGAAATTACGGAAATCAAAGGAAATTAATGAGCTGGAAATTCAGAAATGTGAAAGAAAATCAAGAAAATGTCCTAATGCATGGAGCGCAGGAAAACCATTTAATATATGCGGGCCCATCGGTAGTTTATGTGTAGTTCACATTGCCATGTTATACACATATCTATCCACCGCTGCTAGAATCTATGTAATAATCCCTAATCCAAAACACGTTTCACGTGTCCCTATTGAGTTTCGGAAAACTGAAATCTTACAAAATATGGAGAAATTGTCAGGTTCATCTAAAGAAATGGGATTTTGATTTATGGAAGTACTGAATGAAAGTCCCGCTACAGTACCAGTCTGCCAGACGCAGTCGGTTGGTACGTTAGTAGAATGGAATCGAAGTACGAGTATTAATAGTTAACGTTACCCATAATGCCTAGCCTTAAAGTGTAGTATTAGTAGCCTAGACCAAACTAGTACTAGAAGTAGCTACCGAAATTTAATATGCCTCGTTTTCCTGCCATGTATTTGCCAATTTAGATGGCGCTCTTCTGATTAGCGCTAAATTTCGAATTCTTGATATCTCTCATTCGAGTTCTTGATATATCTAATTCAATTTTGGATATCTCTAATTCTTTTCTTGATATCTCTCATTCAATTTTGGATATCTCAAATTTAATTCGAGATATCCTCAATGATGTTTCCGTTTTTGAAATCTTTAATTTATTTCTTGATATCATAAATTCAGTTTGAGATATCTTAATTAAACTTCAAGATATCAAAAATACAATTTCTGATATATCAACTTGAATAGAAGATATCTGAACAAATTTAATTAGAGTTATCTGAAATTAATTGCAAAAATCTCGAATAAAATTGAAGATATCAATAATTATTAAATACAAATTGATTAACATCGTTATACCTTTCTCTGATGAAAAGATGTATGGGCACTACTTGTACATTAGGCTATATTATATAAATACATTCCTATTCGCAAATTTAATATGCAACATTTGAGATCTTTAGCGATTCATGAAATTACGTTTTGTTTTATTCCTCAGTATTGTACAATTTCCTTAGCGATACTAAGTATTTAAAACACACACGTGATTACCGGTAAAACGAGTTGCGAACCACATTCTATTTAATGTGTGAGTGTCTTGCCAACCATCGGGTTTTGAAAAAAAAAATCCTGTCACTGAAAATAAATATCAACTTTTTGAATTTTTTCGAGGAAGCTCAGCAAAGCAAATATTAATGCAGTAATCGAGGTTGAATTTGATACTTTCGTTT
Source organism: Apostichopus parvimensis (assembly GCA_000934455.1). NCBI lineage: Eukaryota > Metazoa > Echinodermata > Holothuroidea > Aspidochirotida > Stichopodidae > Apostichopus > Apostichopus parvimensis. Next base: position 10,101 of record KN884486.1, read on the forward strand.
GTTCTGTTTAACCTATTCCAATAACGTTTGCGACACAGTGCTATTAACTGAATGGTAATAAAACAGCCAGGTTAAGATAGCCAGCTAGTTCCCTTATACCATCAACGACAGCAACAAGTTCTGTCGAGTTCAATACAAAACTTGGAATGGTTTTTTTTTGCGGCATTGTAATTGAATGTAACCTTCACATTTTAGCTTTAGTATATCACAACAAGCAAAGAACAAAAAACTATTTGAAAATCCGACAGCTTCAAGACACTCACAAGAGCTCCGAGATACATGCTTTTATTGAACATTCCAGAGTAGGTCCATAATTCACCAAATTCAGCATCCATTCATTAAATTCAGAAACAAACTGCTACAACAAGTGCATTCCAATTATCCTTTTCTTAATTTATAACATCAGCCAATCTCCCTTATTTCCGCATTTGACAAACAAAAGATTCAAAACTTCACTGGGTTTTCTTTGAAACCAATCTACCCATTATAAAAACTCAGCCTGTTATACCACGTAAAGTCTACAGATTGTTTTTATATATGCTAAACAGGAAACAGTTCGCCGATTGTGATTGAGATGTCATTGTGGCTCGAAATTAAGTGAACAGATTTTAGATACATAAATATTAATAACTCTAAGCCTTGAATAACATGTAGTTTTGACAATTATCATAATATCCTGTTTAGTGTAAGAGGTGTGAAAAATGGTAAATTAAATAACTTAAAGACGAAAGACTGAAGTCACATCAGATCTTCAAGTTTCAACATAACTGCGCACGCGTGTGTATGTGTCTAACTTTGTGTCAACAAATCATAAACGGCTCAACCGATTTTCTTCAAACTTGGCGGGAAAGTACCCCAAGGTAAATCCTTTTGTCTCGCAGACCAGCGGAACCAAAGGTCAAGTTTATGTAAAATTTGATTTGCTTTCCTATAACTCTAAGGGGAAAACATGGAATTGACATGGAACCTTCACAGGTATATTGGAAATGTCATGTACCATCAAATATGGTTTTGCCTTGGGAACAGAGGTACCAAGTCACGTGGTAAATGTATATTTTTAGGTCAGTTTTATGTAAACAACTCCTAAACGGCTAACTTGGTGGGAAGGTACCCAAGGATAAACAAACCCTTTGTGTTTCGCAGATTCCCGGAACTAAAGCTCAAATGTGTAATTTAGTGAAATCGGTATTATTTTAATGTCAAGTATACCATCAAAATATGTAGTTGTCATAGGTACCGAGACCAACAGTTACGTGGTTGAAGGTGAATGTTTAGCGCAAATTTGTCAAAAACGCCTCCTTAAACGGCTTGGCCGATTCTCTTCAAATCTCGTGGGAAGGTACGCCAGGGTAAATCCTTATATCCCTTAACCAAAGGTCAAATTTAGTTAAAATCGACAGGTATAATATAAATGTCATGTACTATCAAAGTATGTGGTTGCCATGGGTTCCGAGGTCAACGGTCTCGTGGTTAAAGGTGAATGGTTAGCGCAAATTTGTGAAAAACGCCTCTTTAAACGGCTTGGCACATTCTCTCGTGAACTACTATCAAAATTATGTGGTTCCCATAGGAAATGTAATCGACGGCGACGTGGTTAAATGTCAAATGTATATTTTATACCAGTACCCTGTCCTTAATTACAGGCATAGTGAAAATGAGGAGCATAAACTTAGCCTATAATTAAGCCAAGATCTGGCAAGGCCGCACTAGCCTGAACCTAACTGTCATGTTAAGCCTGGGCAAATGATTAATACAACGTTTGGCCTGGACCAGATATGTCTGAAAACTTGGCTTAATTGACAGGCTTTGGAATTTCCAAAAATGTCTATGTGGTACACAAGGTACGCACGGCGATAACGATCGACGCGATGATAGCGTGTGCAAAATGGAGATGGGAAAGTCACAGTATATTGCCTGCGTCTAAGCGCGCAAGAGGACAAAGTCGACCTAGTCTATATAATTAAATTCACGCGACATTAGAATTTCACTGATTGACAATGAGTAATCTTTCTAGTGTTAAACGTTAGTATAAAATGGACAAATAAAAGAGAAGAATGTCACAATAATTTGATTACTTTCAAAAGTAAGATTCTGGAGTCAGGACTCCCAGCCTAGTTTTAATCAGTGTAAGGTCAACAAATGAATGTAGTCATGCTAACTTTAAACACGGTATTGCCAGATTGCATACATTTGTTTATTTGAAATCAGTGTTTGCTGGCGATGAGATATGCAACTCCGTGGATTGCTCTCTTGTTTCTTATTTATTTGAAATATTATCTCAGTTTGATTTTTAAATTCGTAACTCCTTATTACCAAAAAGGAGACTTCTAAGATGACAAAGTTGTTCTCACACGTCATTCTCAAATGGTTTCCAGACAATAACCACTTAAAGACGTTAGTTATAAGGTAATTTAATTACGTAGTATTACCTTTTAATAATCTTTCTACAGGTATTTTAACGTCGCGTTAAAGGTTCCATTGATTTCTATCGTAATTGGACTAGTTATAAAGGGGGCTTTGGTGATCTGGACCATGAGTTTTTATTGGACAATGATAAGCTACATAACCTCATCAATCAAGGTAAATATCAAGTCTGGATGGGTTTGGTGAACAAAACATTAGCTTCCATACTACGCTAAGTATACATTGTTTCGCATCAACGATGATAGTGATAATTATCGACTGTCTGAACTGGAAGCTAGCTTACAGTGGAACAGCAGATTGTTTGCATGTATATGTAATAACTTGTTTTGTTCTAGTTTTCTGTATTTTGCTGACGAAATGTGTCTTTACTGATGACCTGCAAACTTAAATATGCATGTTTTGTTGAATTTTTATAGGCCATGTAACATTTATACATATATGGTTGGATATATAGACATGGAGACTTACGTATGTCCTTACCAACATTTGCTTGCTCATAAAACCGATCGAACAAGGAAAAATTGTGTCAATATCAGCGTTTATAATGCGATTCTGCTAAGAAAAAAGAGACTTAATTTGATTAGTTAAATTGGCCTCAAAATCCCAGTTCAACCAGTCGCTTTGCTTGACCAGTCATACTAGATAACTATTCAAGCAAAGTACATTGCTAATTATGTTCCGTGGTGGGGATGGTGGTGGTGACGGCGGTGGGGGGGGGGGTGAAAAGGCCAACAACAAATAATGTGATACATTATTTATACTTCTCCTTCCATATTGTTCTGCAAAGATATTCTGTCAATTGCATACGATGTAAAATGTATTTTGAGGAGAAAATCCATTCCTCACTTTTAGTTCATAACCCCATCTCAAAATATTGTCCTTAGTAGAGATACGGTTGCTTTAATCTTTTGATACTCCATCAATTGCATCACAGTGTTTGGTCTATGATGTCATCAGTAAAAATGTTTTTATCAAAAGCTTTATGCTACCCATTTGAAGACCAGTGATTTCCTCTGTGTATAAATAATTGATGTAGAAAAAGAAAAACAAAGATATATCTAGATATTTTGCCCACATGTTTTCATTTCCTGTTGACAGATAAAGTTACAAAGTATTATAAAAAAGTAAAATAAACACTACAATAAGAAAAATAGATTCATCCACTAGAATATATTTACACTTTAGAATAGCCTAGGCTTCATTCTTCTTTTTTTTTCTTGTTGGACGGGCTGGATTGAACAGAGGAAGTTGTATATCGAATGGTGGACCGGCTTCTGGAAAATGGAACATTTATTTTGTCACAAATTCTGATTTATTATGACCTAAAATAGCTGATCTGAGATATAGCTAGGCTCGACAATTTATTTAATACGATCATAAACTCGATTACGGTATTATCTTTTGATATTTTATACGTCACTGTATAGCATCTGCAGGTCATATGAGAGTGAAATTGCTTTTATCATCCACAAATGCACGATTCAAACTTGATAAATAATACAAGTAGCAACTTGGATTTGCTTTTAGCTATCATCGAAACTCTCTCTTCAGTACCTTTGACAAGGACACTGATGAAGACAATTGTAACTGTGCTGTTAGTCACCATGGTGTCTGGTGTACAAGGACTGCGCGAAATCCAACCTTAATGGTAATAATCATGCAGCTAATGACTATCTCGGTATATTATGATATCGTCAGTCTAAATGATGGCTTAACATCAAGTATACTGAAATAAAGGTAAGACCTGTCTAGATATAAATCTGTTGGGTTATATGAAATAATTTAAATATATTGTAACGATGTTTCTGTGAAGTTGTGGAGCAATGGGTAAGTTATGTGTGGTCTGTGTGAAGCCATTGTGTCAGTTTATATCCCCTTTGGAATTTTATAGGAATTATCTCTCTTGACATTAAGTGAACCCGTTTTAATTTTTACCAGAGTATGCCTTTATGTTCCTATCGATCGACATGCGGTATCAGGCTTATCCATGTATTTTAATGGTATTTGTATATAATGTATATTTGGGTGGGACTGAACAGTCTACTCTGGTTGCCGTAGAAAGGATGTTATACTAGATTTACCGTCCATGCTCCTCCGTCAGTCATATTATAAATATACAATATGTCGTCTATAATATAGTATGTCACACTAGACAAACCGTCCACCCTCCTCTGCCATTATCAGCGAAAATCTCCATTTACTTCCTCGTTTACAATTACGTCAGCCGCTTGCAGACTTGCGCATTGGAACGCTGCCACACCCAATCATGCCACTCCATGACATTTCGTAGCTTCTATTTACATACATTCTAACGGAAGACAAGAAGGGACTTGTTATAAGGGTTGATTCACTGGTCGCAAACGGCATTTAATACGATACAGACCGTTTAAAGTTTCAACAAGCGTCTTCGGTACTTATTTTTCGAGAATTTCCGCATTTGGAGCGAAACGGCGAACCGTCTTTGATGGTCACTGCAGTCATTGCTGAAGATAATCTCAGTTATCATTCGTAAAGCACAGTGCTCGCAAGATGGGGAACCAAAGAAGGCAACTTTTCTGCGTCAAATTTTTCACATTGTTGATGGGATGGAATGTCTTTGCATTAATATCGGTAAGTTTCTCAAATATTTTGTGATGTGGTTGAGTGAAACGTATTTAAGCTGAGGACTGCAGGTACAGACAAAGATTTAACAACTTCGTTATTTTTTCACATCAAAGATTATTTTTGGTCTTCCTTTCAAAACTGAAAATAACACTGTGTATTTATAATCAATGCAATGTAAGTTACACTAAGTTGTTTTAACCATTAACTTATACCGAAATACAGTTTATAATTTTTGGGGAAGGTATTCAATAATCTCACGATATGTTTTCGAATATTTGACACTTCAGCTTTTCAACTATCAAAAGATAAAAATTGAAAATAGAAAGAGTTGTTTTAGTAGGTGCTGCAGGTCAGCAATTGGTAAAGTTAAATAGTTATTTTACGAAACACTCAGAGGTAGGCTGTACTTCTATTTTGTTCCACCGGGTTAGCAAATCAACTGCTGTTTTAAAGCTATTATACATGTAATTTTAATACGTCAACAGAACCTAAAACTAGGAAAAAAAACACTAAAATGTGAAGAACGGAAAATAACCATTAAACTACAACTCAAATATACTTTAGAAGACTTGCTTCATCTATTAATAAAAGTTATATCTTCATAAGTCGTGACTTAGTTTGATATATTTCTTTTCTTACAAATGAAAGAAGAAAACAACCGACCAAGGAATTTTAATGTAACATAGTGAACTAGACAAACACATTTTTGGAAGTTTTTTCTAGTCTGTTTTGAACGATTAAATCAAGATATTACTTATGTAATACTCATTTTCAATGACATAAGGAATTAAATTGCTTAGCAGACTTGATTTTTAAAAGTTTGAACCTAAACTTGATCTATGAAATGCACTAAATAATGATATTTATCATAAAAAACCATAATCTGTAACGTAAAATAGTTATTTACGGAACACTTAGAGGTAGGCTGCACTGATATTTTCTTTCATCGAGTTAGCTAACTTAACTGTTGTTTTAACTATATTATCCAGGTCAATACGTCAGTTAAACCAAAAACTATTATTTGATTATATGGACGATATTTGAACGTAACATTCTGTGTTACTAAATCATTTCGACCTTTCCTACCCAAAAGAAAAACGAAAATACTTTTTCTTACTTCTTACTTCTTTCACCGAGTTAGCAAAATGAACTGCTGTCTTAAATACATTATACTTGTAACTGTAATACGTAATACGTAATACGATAGTTGAATGTAGTTTGTCGTGTTCATAATTATTTTCAACCTGTTCTAAGAGGGCAAAAAACAACCCCTGGAAAATAACATTTAAACTACAACGCAAATGTATTTTATAAGACTTGCTTCATCTATTAACAAGTGTTATATCTTCAAAAGTCGTGTCTTAGTTTTATGTCTTTTCTAACAAATGAAATAAAATAAATGAGCAAGGTCATTTGATGTAACATATTGAACCAGTAAAACATATTCTTTCTAGTCTATTTTGAACGATTAAATCAAGCTCGATATACACAGATATCACCTCGTATAATACTAATGTTTCAATGATATAAATAAAATTCATTGCTTAGCAGACGTCATTTTTAAAAGTTTAAACCTAAGGTTGATTAATGAAATGCACTAAATATTGATATTAATCATCAAAATTTGCCCACTCTGTCGAGTGATGATTCCTTTTGCAGTAAATAATTTTTTTCAGCTAGTTTAACCTCAGCTTGTTAGTCTGAAATGTACTTAGATGATTAAGAATCAAATTATTTATTTTAAAAATTGTCGTTCTATGAAATCAGATTGAAGGTTTTTTTCCCCCTATCTTTGATTTTTTTTGTCATCCCCATCGGTAAGACTATAGGTGCTAAGTCCATGTAACTGAATCCCCGATTAGGAGAGCCTCAAATTGAACACTTTGTTTGAATTGGAAAAATGACATTGAAGAAGTTCACAATTTGAAAAGTTTGCCCATCATGTTTTTCCTTACCAAAAAAAGAAAAGTATGACAACGCATTTTTTTAAATGGGATCGTATACTTATCGATTGCTAATTTTCTCTGAAAGCTCGGTAGGTCTATATATATATGTTGCTTCATAATCTAATAATTAATCTATGCTAAAATTGTACATTATTGATATTTTATTTTTCAATTCTAAGCTAAGTCCTGATTAACGATGAAGAAATAGTACTTTGTAACATTTCTGCGTTAATTTTATTTTACTCCTAATATAACTGAATCTGAACTCGTAAGTTTTTTCGTCTTAAACAATTACGAGCGGAAAGATATTATTTCCATTAAAAACATTAACGTACGAAACCAAAGAAATCAATATGTTCTCAACGGTTAGAACTTACGCAAAGTGTAGAAAGGTGTCACTCATGAATAATAAAATGTAATAGAAAAGTAAAAGATCACAATTTGGAACATTGTATTTGTTTGTCACTGACAAAATTTCTTGTAATATGCATATTTCTGGTAGTATATTTAACCTGAATTCTTAATCCATAGCGACTCCTTACCTTAATCACTTTACTATTTCTAAATATATAAACTTAACAGCAAAAAAGTAGGCAATTATAAGACGTTAAACGTGCCAAATAATACATCAGTTTGAAGACTTTCAAGTTGGTGGCCTACCTCTTGAAATTTTCTGTAGATTTGATATAATTTATATCATTGAAAAACAAATTGCTCAAGAACGCTAGAGAACATTGATCAGTGCATACCAAAGAAACATATTCCATCTATGTAAGGCGCCATATTAAAAACATATGGATATCTTATTGTCAGTTGTAATACACTATATTGATCTTACTTGTGCAGTTTACTTTGGAAAATTGAAACTGTTTTGACTCAAAAGTGTTATTTGAACATTCGACCACTTTTTTTTCTGAAAACAAAAAACATAACAGCGTTCCTATGTAACAACTTGTAAATTGTCCCCTTGTTTGTTTACTTTAACAAATTACTTCTTTAAGCTCATTTTGAAAGCGTAAACTGTTTGTAATCTTTCTTCTTCCGATAAACAAAATTATTGTCAATATGACAAACACGCCATACATGTTTTTCTTCTAAATTTAAACATTGATAAGCTTGGAAGGAAGCATTGTTGCTCCGAGAGTCATTGATTTTTAAACGCAATATTTATTGCATATTAACGATGAGAAAGATCACACTCGAAACGATGTAATTGTCCCTGTTTATGTGAAAGCCTGTTTTTACCACATTTATTCAATTTAGCCATCCATTGTACATTTGAAGGCGATGCGGCATTACAAACTTTGGTATTTTTAACAAATGTTTCCACAATTGATAGTCCGTGTTTTATACTTTACACTCAATGTATCATGCTTGCGTACCCATTTTATAATCTTCTGAGAGTTACCCATGATAGCTTCATGGTTTTAATCAAAATAGATTGACTATCGAAAGCATTTTACTTGGTTTATGAATAAACTTACACTAGAAATCATTTCTAAAGAAGTCTAAGTATAGTTTTTACCTTGGATAGGGAGTTATAGAGAATATAGGTTATAGGTGTAGGGCAAGTACCGCGAAGGATTTCATTTAACATTTAATCTATTAGTTGATATCACAAATATGGTGGCTAAAGGATGTACTCCAGTTATGCTTCTGGTTTCCCCTTATTGATTAGATGTGAATTGATAGGAGTAATATGCTCTTCATTAACGGATTTCTATATTTAACACATTTGTTCAACCACAAAATATGTGTTCAATAAAAACAAATACTTGAACATAAGTTTATATCAGTGAAGGAAAGTATAAGCCAGGATTCTAAATTTTGTTTCTGTGAATGTTCATATGAAAGGAAACTTTGTAGCAAAACTATAGATGGGATCTAAAATAAGAAAGAAAAGCCACGTTACAGTCAAATGCATACTGCTTTGATTAAACCGATTCTATTTTTCTCAAAGCCAGAAATGTGTAAAATTGTATCAATTTTTACAATTTCTTTTTACAAATAGACGATAAAATTAAGCCATTATTTGAATAATGTCGAATTAACGAAATTACACTCAAAGTTCATACATGGGTCATTAACTCAGTATTTTGAAATTATAATCACGATCCAAATTAGTTTTATACGTCCCACAGACTCCTTTAAAACTGTAGTTTTAATTTAACACAAGACCAAACGATTTATAATTTAAGCACGAATACGTTTGCTGGTTTAATAAAGTGATATAAATAACAATCTGTAAAGTTTAGCAGGTAAGAGATTATGTCATGACGAAAATCTGTAGTTGAATACCAAATATCAGCATTATCTTTTACCTAGGCCTTTGGGTTACCAATTCACTTCCTCATCCTTGTGTTCAAAACAAAGGGATCTCCTATATTGCTTTAACAAAAATGGCTCGTATAGTCACAGAGAAATTGCCTTACATCATAGGTGAAAGCGTATGTATATTACCATGCACATCACATGTATTCAGAAAGGGGCATAACATTGTGTTCTAAGAACTTCACAAGTACATGAAAAACGTAAACTTGTTATTAACGTGATGGTAACATGTTGGGGGCTTAAATCTCTTACAATGTATGATTATTATAGATTTATACAGCTTTCTCATTTTCTTTTATCGATATAGTAGATTTTAGACCTTACGTAAAGCTGCACATCAGCGGTCACTGAGTCGAATTGTGTTGTAAGAACTTAACAAGTACATAGTAAACGTATAAGTTGTTGTATACATGATGATTATCTTTTGGGGTTAACTCACTTGCAATTTATGTATATTATAGATTTATAACGCTTTTTTCCTGGATATACAAACATATTTTTAATGTTACACCAAGCTACACATCAGCAGCCAGTGAGATCACATCATCGGAACAACTTCATTTCATGCTCGCAGAAAGTATCGCAATTTTGGTGAATAGTGAAAATTTTAAGACAGTAGAATTAACAAATATATAAATAATTAATATGATATTTGACTTACCAGAGTGATTTTCTCAATGCAAGGACTGGTCTAAGCGGTTAAGCGTTGATTCCGTTCGAAAATAGTAGACAGTATATCCATTTTATATCCAAATACCAGTTGAAGGTACTTTGTTATATGTATGCAATCTAATGAAAGTCATCATGTTCGTTTTCAGACCATAGGATTGAACATCTGTTGTTAATTCCTACAAAGTCTTTGTTCCCTGGGATCGATGTTTTTAAAAGCTTCGATAAATATAGGATCTCCTGCCAAGAATGTCTGTTTAATTTTATTACATTTTCCTGTCGAATTTTAGTGACACTTTGCCTTTATTTTTTTGGCATATTGTTGCTTGCAAAAAAAAATGATATGATAACAGAATGAGTGCGAGGAAATATAACTATATAGTGGTGATTGTAATCTCGCATTTCGGTGGAAATTGTTACAGTTGAAGTTGTTATTTTGAGGATATCTGAATCTGAGAACGTGACTAAAAGGGATTTTAGGGACGATCGAGTACTTTGTGTAGTATGCTTGATTTTTATAACATAAACGGTCCCTTGTTTAAAAAAAAATATTACACAATATTGCTTTACGTTAGTTGTTCTCGTGAGTACTATTGTTATTTTTAGATTTGCATTTGGAATTTGCGATAATTGTAGTAATGATACAAATTTAGCAATGAAGTTCGTCACAGAATTAATGCTTAAATATTTAAAAAGTGAAAGGAAACGTAAACGCATGATTATGGTGAAATTGAACCTTTTAAAATTGAACCTTTCTTGAACTCCAACAATTCATTGATAGTTATGTGCATTGAGGATATAAATTCATCCCATACGTTTCTTTTCTAACATGTAGGCTTCTGCTGACGTCACAGATCAATCATCGAGTAAGTAACCTTTTGACATGACTTCAAGTATAAATTATTACACTTTATCTAAAAATAACATTCACAACACCTTTAAGATTCCGGGTTTTTAGTATTCGTATTTTAACTCGTCTGAATGTTTTCTCATTAATGAAGATGTTTCCGTAGGAATAAACTTGAACATATAAAATTAAAACTTTTTTAGAAATTGTTATAACATTTTATACAAATTGTTGAGGGAGGAGTGAGGCTGAGTGTAGCTTTCTTTATCGATTAACAGGTTGTTAAGATGATTTGATTGGCTTTGAGTAATCGGCATGTATGCTAACCGGGCAATCGTTTTGTTGAAGGGAAAGAACTACATAAAATTAGGACTACATACAAAATAAATAAACACAATTAAATGACTCTTCCTTAGCAGCAATACAGGTTGAAATTATTGCAATTAAACACTAAAAGGTTTCTCGAAGGAGCTACCTAACCATCCATGGATACAGATGACTGAAGTTTTCAAAAGAAAAAGATAAAGTTAATGCTGCTGTCATCCATTATTTTCTGTTATAGGTTCATCTTACTTTATATTTCAATCAACCGAGTACCCGAAGGATTGCCAAGAGATCCTCAGAGCATGTTCAAATACCCAAAATGCATCTGGTGTTTATACAATCAAACCAGCTGGTTTCCCAGAGCCGTTCGAAGTGTACTGCGATAACAACTTAGGCAGTGATGGATGGACGGTAAGTTTATAACATTATAGCTAAGAATATAAATAGTTTCAAAGATTCAAAATATCACACTGGACTTGTCAATAAAATAGACCAACGGAAGATTTCAAACGAACGTAGAAAATTAAGTTGGTAAATCACGCCATGTTTTTCGAATAATGAGAGTGAAATGTTTCCTACCTAATTGTATTTTATGCATGCTGAAACAAACTATTGTCAAGATTGACGTAGTGTGAACGACTCGAATCAACTTCACTACTAATTTGCCAATTACAAAGGATTTACTAGAGAAAAAACAATGTGAAAGGTATATTGGAGAAAAAAAAATGTTTCACACTGCTAGTTGAAAAGTCCATCTTAATATCTTGCATGTAACTTTAGATATTATTGATTGAATGTAAGCTATTTTAACTGGCTAAACCTTCAACTACTCCAGGAAGTTGGATCCCAGTAGCGGGTCTATGACCTCATCTCGGCAAATACTCTTCAGAAGCTTTACTTACGTTATTATAATTATTTTGTTGATTTATTCTTGAAACCTTATAAACTAGAATGTTGCTCAGTTGCCAAAGTTTTCTGTACTATGAAGTTTCATCAAAATACATCTTTGCTGTATAAATATCATTTTGTTTTGTGGATTAATGATTGACAATTTATTAAAAAAAACATATATTTACATATATTCAGCTGAAATGCAATGATGACACCACCCATTCTGTTGGTGCCAGATGGATTTGCAAAATATCATGAAAACTTCCTATGAGGATGTGGTTTTCACATAAAGATTCAGATAATAATTAGCATTCATTCAGGGTGTCTTAGTTTGATGAATATCAACCCCAGTTTGAGAAATACTCATTGGGTTTCTAAAATTGAACACCAAAGGCAACAACTTTGATATGACTTTAGGGGATAAGAAATGTTCATGAGGAGTACAATAGTTGAGGAAGGAAGTAACAAACATACATGCTGTTTTATTACGACAGGTAATACAGCGACGGACGAATGGATTCATCAACTTTAATCGGGGGTGGGACGATTACAAGCACGGTTTTGGATTTCTGGGAAGTGAATTTTGGTTAGGAAATGAAAAAATTGCTCACCTAACAAATCAAAAGAAGTATCAACTTCGAATGGACTTTACGAATGCTGCAGGGCACTCGTATCACGTGACCTACGACGAATTTCGTATCGTTGATGAATGGAGCCAATATTCTATTCAAAGTCTTGGAGACGAAGGCGGCAATGCAGGTAAATGTTCTGTTTTTACATTTCTGGCTTGCCCTGCGAAGATCGATTTCCATGTTATCGTTTAAGCTATGCTGAAAGGAAGCGAAAGTGGGTACGTGCAACGTTTTTCTTCAATTGTTGAATGATTACTTTCACCCAAGAAGAGAAAAACTCAGAGCACCAAAAGTTTGAATAGAACTATTATCCTTAACGTAATAAAACAATTTTCTAGCTATTGTCGAGAAGTATTGCGTACCTTATATGCGGTTAATCGTTTCAATTCCTCCCACACTGTCTGTACTGTAAGTGATAAAGGGTATTTCCGATTACGAGTTTTTTTTTGGGACCATTTAGTACTGTCAATGCGTCAAAAGAAGTTACAACCAACCAAGTCAATTTTAAGATTATTTTTTCTTTTACCTTCACCCAGATTCATTTATTGAGTGGTGTCCAGCAAAAATGAGTTTTTCTAACAGTACATGCGAGAGACGTTGTACCGAACCCAGTACGTGTATAACTTTAGCATCTATGGAATCAGGAAGATGCATGTGTCCAGACGGTTATATGATACAAGGAGAGGTCTGCATACCTCAAAGTCAGTGTGGATGTTTTGTACCAGAAAAGGGAAGTGTGCTTAATGTAAGTCAATAGATCACTGACACTTTTGTTATCTTTTTCATTTTCTTATTGGACCTGCTCAAGAAATATATGTTGATTTGTAAAATTCTTCCAGAATAATGTTATGGAAGATTTCGCAGCACTAGACATTTCCTCATATCCCGGTGCTTTTTTATATATATGTATACGATGTTCCTTCTTCGCTAACTCTTTCCGGTTACTGTTTGCATATATTATTCTATGAAATATTAATGAGTATAACGTGAAAACAACACTGGTTATGCCATTGTACTTAAATTAAATAAGTGACAAGTGATTAAGTAAATGATTTTTGATAAACTAAAATTGTTAAGGTCTATTTTACATGACAGGACGGTGAATCATTTGTCAATTCTGACTGTACTTCCCGTGTAAACTGCAGCGACAATCAGCTGAGTTATGAAAATGACTACCAGTGTAGTGACGATGCAACCTGTCAGGAAAAAGACGGTGTGCGAGGATGTATTTGTAACGAAAGGTTCGAAGGAGATGGGATAACGTGTATTCGGAAAGGACCCAGGAAGGATTGCTACGACATATACATTACTGAAGGGGTCCATAACGACTGGGTTTATACCATCTATCCTACTGGCTGGGAGGACTCTGGCTTCCAGGTCTACTGTGAGATGTCAACAGACGGAGGAGGATGGACGGTAATTCTTTACACTTCACAAGAGAGTGATACCATCTAACCGTCTTGATAGAGTTGGGCCAACGGGCCGTGTAGGACTAAATCACACAAACACACACAACAAAAGCAATTTCTTCCTGAGTAAGAAGGACAATTTTGTGGATATATCGAGTCGATTGATCATCTTCATCTATGACGTTGAATATCAAGTTTACTTCAACACTCATCGGAAAGATTAGTGCACATAACAAATTTGAGAGTTTTGTTGTGCTGAGTGTGTTTATTGGACGAGTGATGTCCAATAAACTTACGATGTTTTATTTCTACTAGCTCTCTTCTATAAGCCTTGTAAGATATTAAATTTAACACCTTCTAAAAGCCATATTTGTAACTAAACATAACGGTAATGTCCAAACTTTCACAATTGGCCTTGTATTCTTCGCTAGAGAAGCATGATCTATAGTCTGAGGCAATTTTAAAAAGCAAAACTCTTTGGCAGAAATTGTTTGCTGGCGATAAACATTTCAGATTCATTTGAGAGAACGAACGCTACATGATGTTTTAAGATCGTCAGTTGTGTCTGCCTTGTATGGATGACCTTTATAAGAAAATGTTTGCTTGCGATAATCATCTCTAAAACTTCTCTGATAAAAAAGATGTATGGGCAGTACTTGTATTTTAGGCTAAATTATATAAATACATTCCCATTCCGAAATGTCATATGCAACATTTGAGATCTTTAGCGATTCATGAATTTACCTTTTTGCTTTCTTTCTCAGTTTTGTAAATTTTCCATAGCGTTACTAAGTATTTAAAACTCAAACTCGATTTACGGTAATACGAGTTGCGCACCAAATTCCATGAAATGTGTGAGTGTCTTGCCATCCATCTGGTTTTGACAAAAAATTGCCGGGCACTTGGTAGATGAAAGAAATAATATTTCAGATTACAATGTACGAAAAAATAAGGAACCGAAACAGCATTGGAAAGATATTTAACTTAATATCATATTTATATCTTTACGTATTTCTAGGTTCTCCAGAAAAGGACGTCTGGTTCAGTTAATTTCTATCGTAATTGGAATGAATACAGAGACGGGTTTGAAAGTCCAAGCGGTGATCACTGGCTTGGTAACGACAAGATTCACGACCTAACAACTCAGAAGACCTACCAACTAAGGGTGGACCTAACTAATTCAGCTGGTTCACAGTACTACGCCCTCTACTCCACATTTAGCATTGGTGACGAGGATAACAAATATACGCTCTCTGTAGGCACATACTCAGGAGATTCAGGTGGTGTATTTTAATGCTATTTAATATAAAAGAGCATAGCTTGCTGATCGAAAAAACACGAACAATGATGACCTTTACTGTTCGACTTTGAAAACAAAATCAGAACACTAAACATTATATCCTTGATACAAAAACTTATCTGCTATATTATTGTCCTTAATAGTTGCTTAACTTTAATATGATATAAATTATATGATCAAATACTATAAGGTACATAATTTAAGCGAATATGCCTGATGAACAGTTCACACATGGCAGTGATGAT
>KN884486.1:25772-41800 GCA_000934455.1 Apostichopus parvimensis
ATTTAATATAAAAGAGCATAGCTTGCTGATCGAAAAAACACGAACAATGATGACCTTTACTGTTCGACTTTGAAAACAAAATCAGAACACTAAACCTTTATCCTTGATACAACAACTGAATCTGCTATATTATTGTCCTTAATAGTTGCGTTACATTAATATGATATAAATTATATGATCAAATACTATAAGGTACATAATTTAAGCGAATATGCCTGATGAACAGTTCACACATGGCAGTGATGATATTGACACCATAGTGTTAAATTGTGTCTCTCAGAGGTGAATGAAAGGTTTTGAAATAATACACAACGGAGTTGTTATAAATCTTGTTGCCGGAAAACTTCTTGAAAGATTAGTTTTTTCCTTTAGGATTGCCTACAAAAATGCCTGAAACAAATTCATCTAATGGCACATTTCTTTTACTTCTGATGAATTGAGTATATTGGAAACTCTAAATGTACGAACCTTGCTTGCAGAAACGATTAAAAGCGTATAATTTTCTAAACGAAGTCGCGATAAATCATATCCATTCATCTCACCCCCCCCCCCTTGCCTCTCACTATAAATACCATGCTTCCTTTCACATATAAATCACATATTAACATAAAATCATGTATGTATGAATACATGCAAGCTTGTTAACATATAAACAAAAGCTTAACCACGGTTATTAAATAAGTTCTACAAGATGTTTAACTTTATAAAAACAACTTACTTGTAAGTTCTTACTTTATTATAGTTTGAGATTTTCAGTTCCATATGTATGCGATACTGATTAAATAAATACGTCCTCCTTTCCATCCTTTCAGGTTATCACTCTATGGACTGGAGCTCCGGAGATCCGTTCAGCACACACAATGAGGACAACGATGGCACGGATGGTGTAAACTGTGCAGAGAAGCATCGAGGTGCCTGGTGGTACCCGTTTCTCAGTAATAATTATAATAATTAATGCTATTTTTGGAGGGAAGGACGCTATAACTACTATTGCACTGATTCCAACCTCAACGGAGACTACCAGTACAGCGACTACCGCGGAATCTTCTGGTATAATCTCCCTGGGGGCCATTGCGGCATCAAGGGTACAACAATGAGGATACGACCAGTTGAAGAACAAACAAAATAGACAGTTCCGTGAAGATAACAGATAACTATCTCTCAGATACATATAGATTGTAAAGTATCGTAAAATCTGGATCCTGAGATATCGTTATCAATTATGCAGATTCAGTTTTAACAGCTTTTTCGGAATTTATTCGTCAGTCATTCATACAACAAATTCACCGGACTATATAATTTGTTATTTATTTCGGAGAACTATTGAGTATTACAACAACAATGAGGAGGACACATTCAAAAGTATGACTTTCAGTCCACAGAGACAGTTATGTGTAGAAAATTGAAATTGAACTTGATCTAGGAAAGTTTACAAAGGAAAGACACATCTATTGCTTCCATTTCTTTACCCTTTTAAAGTAAAACATGAACTTCTATGTACGCTAAAATAAAAAATATATAATACAAATAAATACAAATAAAAAGAGTCTTGATCTGTCTTTAGTTGAGAGCACGCACGTATGGAACGCCACTTCAACATGTATTCAACAACTACCGATATCTTTCATTTATTTTTGAATATATCTTAATTCATTTTCATATATCTCTCATTCGTTTCCAGATATCTCTATATTCTCTCCAGATATCAGTAATTTAAACATATTTGAAATATCAGAAATTGAACTCAAGATATCAAGAATTAGATTAAGAGATATTCAAATTGATTTAGAGAAGAATTAAATTAGAGATATCAAGCGTTCTAATTCGAGACATCCAGAATTGAATTAGACATATCAAGAATTACATTAAAGATGTCAAGAATTCGGATTGGAGATATCCAAAATTCAGTTTCCGGTAAACGTGATTTTCCTCTTAACTGCACGAACGCGAATAATTAGTCATAGCAGTATTTCCACTTTCGATGCAAATCGATGTGTGAATGTGTGTTTCAAAGAACTTAGTGATATAAGTGAAATTGAGGAAATCAAACGAAATTAATGAGCTGGAGTTCTAGAAATGTGACAGATATGAAAGAAAATCAAGAACATTTGCTAATTCATGGAGCGCAGGAAAACCATTTATTATATGCTTGGCCCATCGGTAGTTTATGTGTAGTTCCCATAGCCATGTTATACACATATCTAACAAGCTCTGAAGCCCGCAAATGCTGCTGGAATCTATATAATAATCTTTTCAAAAATTGTTTCATGTAGCCCTATTGAGTTTCAGAAAACTGAAATCCTACAAAATCTGGAGAAATTGTCAGGTCCATCTGAAGAAATGGGATTTTGATTTTGGGAATTACTGAATAAAAGTCCCGCTACAGTACCAGTCTGCCAAACGCAGTCGGTTGGTACGTAAGTAGAATGGAATCGAAGTACGAGTATTAATAGTTAACGATACCCATAATGCCTAGCCTTAAAGTGTAGTATTATAGCCTAGACCAAACTAGTACTAGAAGTAGCTACCGAAATTTAATATGCCTCGTTTTCCTGCCATGTATTTGCCAATTTAGATGGCGCTCTTCTGCAGGGTTAGCGCTAAAATTCGAATTCTTGATATCTCTCATTCGAATTCTTGATAATCTAATTCAAGTTGGATATCTCTAATTCTTTTCTTGATATCTCAAATTCAAATTTGGATATCTCGAATTCAATACGAGATATCTTAAATAATGTTTCCATTTTTGATATCTTTAATTTATTTCTTGATATCATAAATTCAGTTTGAGATATCTTAACTAAAGTTCAAGATATCGAAAATACAATTTCTGATATATCAACTTGAATTGAAGATATCTGAAATAATTAGAGCTATCTTCAATTTAATTCGAGATATCTGAAATTAATTGCAAAAGTCTCGAATAAAATTGAAGATATCTATAATTATTAAATACAAATTGACAAACATCTTTATACCTTTCTCTGATGAAAAGATGTATGGGTACTACTTGTACATTAGGCTATATTATACAAATACATTCCCATTCGCAAATTTCATATGCAACGTTTGAGATCTTTAGCGATTCATGAAATTACGTTTTTGTTTTATTCCTCAGTATTGTACAATTTCCTTAGCGATACTAAGTATTTAAAACACACACGTGATTACCGGTAAAACGAGTTGCGAACCACATTCTATGTATTGTGTGAGTGTCTTGCCATCCATCCTGTCATTGAAAATAAATATCAACTCATTGAATTTTTTGGAGGAAGCTCAGTAAAGCAAATATTAATGCAGTATTCGAGGTTGAATTTGATACGTTTTGTTTGTTTTTTTTAACCTATTCCAATAAGGTTTGCGACACAGTGCTATAAACTGAATGGTAATAAAACAGCCAGGTTAAGATAGCCAGCTAGTTCCCTTATACCATCAACGACAGCAACAAGTGCCGTCGAATTCAATACAAAACTTGGAATGAGTATAGGTTTTTTGCGGCATTGTAATTAAATGTAATCTACACATTTTAGCTTTAGTATATCACAACAAGCAAAGAACAAAAACTATTTGAAAATCCGACAGCTTCAAGACACTCACGAGAGCTCCGAGATACATGCTTTTAATGAACATTCCAGAGTAGGTCCATAATTCACCAAATTCAGCATCCATTCATTAAATTCAGAAACAAACTGCTACAACAAGTGCATTCCAATTATCCTTTTCTTAATTTATAACATCAGCCAATTTCCCTTATTTCCGCATTTGACAAACAAAAGACTCAAAACTTCACTGGGTTTTCTTTGAAACCAATATACCCATTATAAAAGCTCAGACTGTTATACCACGTAAAGTCTACAGATGGTCGTTATATAGGCTAAACAGGAAACAATTCGCCGTTTGTGAGTGAGATGTCATTGTGGCTTAAATTAGGTAAACAGATTTCAGAGACATAAATATTAATAACTCTAAGCCTTGAATAACATGTAGTTTTGACAATTATCATAATATCCTGTTCAGTGTAATAGGTGTATCAAATGGTAAATTAAATAACTTAAAGACGGAAGACTGGAGTCACATCATATCTTCAAGTTTCAACATAACTGCGCACGCGTGTGTGTGTCCAACTTTGTGTCATAAACTCTTAAACGGCTCAACCAATTTTCTTCAAACTTGGTGGGAAAGTACCCCAAGGTAAATCCTTTTGTCTCGCAGACCAGCGGAACCAGGTCAAATTTGTGTAAAATTTGATTTGCTTTCCTATAACTCTAAGGGGAAAACATGGAATTGACATGGAACCTTCACAGGTATATTGGAAATGTCAAGTACCATCACATATGTTTTTGCCTTGGGAACCGAGGTACCAAGTCACGTGGTAAATGTATATGTTTAGCGCAACTTTGTGTCAAAAACTTCTCCTAAACGGCAAACTTTGGTGGGAAGGTAACCAAGGATAAATCCTTTGTGTTTCGCAGATTCCCGGAACTAAATCTCAAAGGTGTAATTTAGTGAATTCGGTATAATATTAATGTCAGCTACCATCAACATATGTAGTTGTCATCGGTACCGAGATCAAAAGTTACGTGTTTGAATGTGAATATTTGGCGCAAATTCGTCAAAAACGCCTCCGTTAACGGCTGGGCCGATTCTCTTCGAATCTCATGGGAAGGTACGCCTGGGTAAATTCCTTGTATCCTGGAACCAAAGGTCAAATTTAGTTAAAATCGATTTCTTGCTATAACTCCAAAGGGAAAAAATGAATTGACACATAATCTTCACTGGTATCATGGCAATGTTAAATACTATCAAAATATGTGGTTGCCATAGGAAATGGGGTCAACGGTGACGTGGTTAAATGTCCAACATATATTTTATACCAGTACCCAGTCCATAGACATAGTAAAAATGATGATCATAAACCTAGCCTATAATTAAGCCAAGATCTAGCTTAGGCCGCACTAGCCTACACCTAACTGTTATGTTAGGCTTGGGCAAATGATTAATACAACTAGACTACAAAGTACAATATTTTGTTTGGCCAGTTATGTCTGAAAACTTGGCTTAATTGACAGGCTTTGGAATTTCCAAAAATGTCTGCGTGGTACACAATGTATGCACGGCGGTAACGATCGACGCGATGATAGCGTGTGCAAAATGGAAATGGGAAAGTCACAGTATATTGCCTGTGTCTAAGCGCGCAAGAGGACAAAGTCCACCTAGTCTATATCATTAAATTCACGCGACATTAGAATTTCACTGATTGACAATGCGTGGTAATCTTTCTATTGTTAAACGCATAGGCGTAGGAGCCTAATTTGATTTGGGGGGGGGGGGGCTGTAACGACTTGCCCGAAAAATATAACCAAAATTTTTTTCGCGCTCCGCGCGCGTTCAACGTGTTAATGTGCATATCATATAGGCATTCATCGGTTATTACATCACATTCTATTAGCCAATGAATGCCTATATATGGTATGCACATTAAGATGTTGAACGCGCGCGGAGCGCGCGAAAAATTTTGGTTATATTTTCCGTGTTATTACCCTTCCATATTGGTTATAATTATTGGGCAAGTCGTTACAATAATAACGATAATAATAATATCAGTTTAACCATTGAAAAAAACATTGCAAATTATTCGACTTTCAGTAGGTGCCCGAAAAATTCTCACCATATTGCCCGAATTTTCACTAAAAAAATTGAAAAACAAACTGCAAATTTTACTTCTTTCAGTAGGCGCCCGAAAAATTCTCACCATATTGCTCGAATTTTCACCAAAAAAAATGAAAAAAACACTGCAAATTATTCTTCTTTCAGTAGGTGCCCGAAAAATTCTCAGCATATTGCCCGAATTTTCACCAAAATTTTTGGTTGGGGGGCTGCAGCCCCCCCAGCCAAACCCCCGCCTCCTACGCCTATGGTTAAACGTTAGTATAAAATGGACAAATAAAAGAGAGGAATGTCACAATAATTTGATTACTTTCAAAAGTAAGATTCTGGGAGTCAGGACTCCCAGCCTAGTTTTAATCAGTGTAAGGTCAACAACTGAATGTAGTCGTGCTAACTTCAAAAACGGTATTGCCAGATTGCATACATTTGTTTATTTGAAGTCAGTGTTTGCTTGCAATAGATATGCAACTCCGTGGATTGCCCTCTTGTTTCTTATTTATTTGAAATATGATGTTAGTTTGATTTTTTAAATTCGTAACTCCTAATTACCACAAAGGAGACCTCTACGGTGACAAAGTTGTTCTTCACGTCATTCTCAAATGGTTTCCAGACAATAACCATTTAAAGACATTGGTTATAAGGTCATTTAAGAACGTAGTATTACCTTTTAAAAATCTTTCTACAGGTATTTCAACGTCGCGTTAAAGGTTCCATTGATTTCTATCGTAATTGGACTAGTTATAAAGAGGGCTTTCGTGATCTGGACCATGAGTATTGGTTGGGAAATGATAGGCTGCATAACCTTACCAATCAAGGTAAATATCAACTACGGATGGATTTGTTGAACAAAACAGGAGCTTCCATACTACGCTAAGTATGAATTGTTTCGCATCAACGATGAAAGTGATAATTATTGACTGTCTGAACTGGCAGCTAGCTTACAGTGGAACAGCATATTGTTTGCATGCAGATGTAATAACATTTTTTGTTCCAGTTTTCTGTATTTTGCTGACGAAATGTGTCTTTACTGATGACCTGCAAACTTAAATTAAAGCTGCATGTTTTGTTGACTCATTACTTTTCATAGACCATGTAACATTTACACATATATGGTTGGATATATAGTCATGGAGACTCACGAATGTCCTTACCAACATCTGCATGCTCATCGAACAAGGAAATAACGTGTCAATATCAGCGTTTATAATGCGATTCTGCCCCCAAAAAACTTAATTTAATTTGTTTAATGGGCCTCAAAATCCCATTTCAACCAGTCACTTTGCTTGACCAGTCATACTAGATAACTATTCAAGCAAAGTACATTGCTGTTATCTTCCGTGGTGGGGGATGGTGGTGGGGGGGGGGAGGGTTAGAAAAAGCCCCCCAAAAATAAATGTGATACAATATTTATACTACTCCTTCAATATTGTTCTGCAAAGGTATGCTGACAATTGCAGACGATGTAAAATGTATGTTGAGGAGAAAATCCATTCCTCACTTTTGTTAATAATCCCATCTAAAAATATTGTCCTTAGTTGAGATACGGTTGCTTGAATCTTTCGATACACATTGGATCATAGTGTTTTTTATCAGTAAAAATGTTTTTTCTTAAGCTGTATGCAACTCATTTGAAGACCTGTGATTTCCTCTGTGCATAAATAATTGAAGTAGAAATAGAAAAACAAAGTTATTTCTAGATATTTTGCCAAATTGTTAAAAAAACAAAGGAAATGAATATTGATTTCAGAAGGGTCAAGGGTCAACCGAGAGGGGTTGTGATCAAAGAAAATCCCGTAGAACAAGTCTCATCCTACAAATATCTTGGTGTTGTTTTTGATGATCAACTGGCGTGGCATCAGCATATTGATTATTTGGTGAAGAGAGTAAACCCTAGATTGTACTGTCTCCGTAGAATGAGTAAATTTGACATTGACAGTCGTATCCTCACTATCTTTTATAACTCAGTCATTTGTAGCGTGTTGAGATATTGTATGACATGCTGGGGTGGTAATATGACTGCTTATGATAAGGAACGCATTGATTCTGTTATCAGACAGGCTAATCGTATTTTGGGTGGGGACCAGCTCACTATGGAGTGTATGTACCATCATGTTATTGAGTCTAAGCTCGACGCCATCCTTGCCGACGAGAATCACCCATTGTTTCTGAATCTCAGCAGTGCAATAATCTCTCGTAGTGAGCGGATGAGGCTTCCGAATGCAATAACAAATCGTCACAAATATTCCTTTATCCCCCAGTGCATTAAGCTCTTTAATTGTCGTTTCAATCGATAGTTGCCTGCTTTTTTTTCCCGTTCTTGCCATCTTTACTGATGTGACATTTGTTTAATCATCACGCCTTTAAACTTTTATACTTTAATTCTCTGAACTCTTATGTTTGCCATTTTTATGTCTTTTTACACTTTATCATCTTGTATTTGTCTTATATGTACATATGCGAGCTTGTAATTTCCCTCTTGGGATGAAATAAAGTTTTACTTACTTACTTACTTACTTAAATGTATTTTTTCGCTGTTGACAGATAAAGTTACACAGTATTATAAAAAAGTAAAATAAAAACCACAATGAAAAACATAGATTCATCCACTAGAATATATTTACACTCTAGAATACTCTAGGCTTCATTAGCTTGTTCTTGTAGGACGAACGGGATTGACCGGAGTTACTTGTATATCGAATGGTGGACCGGCTTCTGGAAAATGGAACATTTATTTTGTCACAAATTCTGATTTCTTTTGACCTAAAATAGCTGATATGAGATAGACTAGAATATGTATTTCATACCATCTAAAATCAATAACGGTATTGGCTTTAGTTATTTTATACGTCACTGGATAGCATCTGTAAGTCATATAAGAGTGATTTTTGTTATATCATCTAGAGATGCAAGATTCAAACTTGGTAAATAATACAAATAGCAACTTGGATTTGCTTTTAGCTATCATCGAGGTGTCTCGTGTACAAGTACTGCGCGAAATCCAACCTTAATGGTGATAATCATGCAGCTAATGACTATCTCGGTATATTATGATATCGTCAGTCTAAATGGTGGCTTAACATCAAGTATATTGAAATGAAGGTAAGACCTGTCTAGATATAAATCTGTTGAGTTTTATGAAATTATTTAAATATATTGTAACGATGTTTCTGTGAAGTTGTGGAGCAATGGGTGAGTTATGTGTGGTTTGTGTGAAGCCATTGTGTCAGTTTATATCCCCTTTGGAATTTTATGGGAATAATCTCTCTTGACATTAAGTTAACCCGTTTTAATTTTTACCAGGTTATGCCGTTATGTTCCTATCGATCGGCATGCGGTATCAGGCTTATCCATGTATTGTAATGGTATTTATATATAATGTATATTTGGGTGGGACTGAACAGTCTACCCTGGTTTGCCGTTGAAAGGATGTTATACTAGATTTACCGTCCATGCTCCTCCGTCAGTCATATTATAAATATACAATATTTCGTCTATAATATAGGATGTCACACTAGACAAACCGTCCACCCTCCTCCGCCATTATCAGCGAAAATCTCCTTCACTTCCTCGTTTACAATTACGTCAGTCGCTTGCAGACTTGCGCATTGGAACGCTGTCACACCCAATCATGCCACTCCATGACATTTCGTAGCTTCTATTTACATACATTCTAACGGAAGACAAGAAGGGACTAGTCAAGATGGGATGGTTTACTAGTCGCAAACGGCATTCAATGTGATAAAGACCTATTAAAGTTTCAACAAGCGTCTTCGGTACTTATTTTTCGAGAATTTCCGCATTCGGAGCGAAACGTCGAACCGTCCTCGGTGGTCACTGTAGTCATTGCTGAAGATAATCTCAGTTATCATTCGTAAAGCACAGGGCTCGCAAGATGGGGAACCAAAGAAGGCAACTTTTCTGCGTCAAATTTTTGACATTGTTGATGGGATTGAATGTGTTTGCATCAATAACGGTAAGTTTGTCATAGATTTTATGGTGTGGTTGAGTGAAACGTATTTAAGATGAGGACTGCAGCTACATACAAAGATTTAACAACTTCGTTATTTTTTCACATCAAAGACCATTTTTGGTCTTCCTTTCAAAACTGAAGATAGCACTGTGAATTTATGATCACTGCACTGTTTGTTACACTAAGTTGTATTAACCATAACTAAAACGAAATACAGTTTACAATTTTTGGGAAGGTATTCGATAATTTTACGTACGTTCTCGAATATTTGACATCTCAGCTTTTCAATTATCAAAAGATAAAAATTGAAAATAGAAAAATATGTTTTAATAGGTGATGTAGGTTAACAATCAATAAAGTTAAATAGTGATTTACGAAACACTCACATGGGGGCTGCACTTCTCTTTTCTTTCACCGAGTTAGCAAAATTATCTCCTGTAATAACTATAATAAATAGTAACTTAGAACGATTAAATCAAGATATTACTCGTACAATACACATTTTTCAATGATATAAGGAAATGTATTGCTTAGCAGACTTGAGTTTTAAATGTTTAAACCTAAACTTGATCTATGAAATGCACTCTATAATGATATTCATCATGAAAAATCAATAATCAGTAACTTGAAATAGTTATTTACGACACACTCAGAGGTAGACTGCACTTCTATTTTCTTTCACCGAGATACCAAAATCAACTGCTGTTTTAAATCTATCATCCATGTAAATTTAATAAGTCAACAGAACCAAAAACTATTTTTTTTATTATATGGACGATAGTTGAACGTAATTTTTTGTGTTCATAATTCTTTTCAACCTGTCCTAAAAGAATATAAAAAACCCGGGAAATAACCTTCAAACTACAAAGCAAATGTATTTTATAATCTTTTAGCAAGTGTTATATCTTCACAAGTCATGACTTACTTTGATATATTTCTTTTCTAATAAATGAAAGAAGAAAACAAATGAGCAAGGACTTTTGATGTAACATATTGAGTAGTAAAAACATATTTTTGGGGAAGATTTTTTCTAGTCTGCTTTGAACCATTAAATCAAGCTCGATATACACAGATATCACTTCGTACCATACTCATGTTTCAATGATATCAAAAATCTATAGCTTAGCAGACGTCATTTTTAAAAGTTTTGAACCAAAACTTGATTTATGAAATGCACGAAATATTGATATTCGTCATCAAAATTTGCCAACTCTGTCGAGTGATGATTCCTCTGGCAGTCAATAATTTTTTTCAGCAAGTAAAATCTCAGCTTGTTAGTCTGAAATATACTTAGATGATTAAGAATCAAATTATTTACTTTGAAAATGTCGTTCTAAGGAAATCAGATTGAAGCCTTTTTTGTATCCATATCCTTGATTTTTGTTTGTCATCCCTATAGGTAAGACTATAGGTGTTAAGTCCATGTAATTGAATCCCCGATTAGGAGAGTCTCAAATTGAACAATTTGTTTGAATTTGAGAAATGACATTGAAGAAGTTCACAATTTGAACAATTTGCTCATCCTGTTTTTCCTAACCAAAAATGCAAAAGTATGACAACGCATTTTTTTAATGAAATCGAATACTTATAGATTGCAAATATTCTCTGAAAGCTCGGTAGGTCTATGTGTTGCTTCATTATCTAAAAATAATCTATGCTAAAATTTAACATTATTGATATATTATTTTTCGATTCTAAGCGAAGTCCTTCTAAACGATTGTTAAAACTGTTCTGTCCATGCATTTAAAATTAATCTGAACTTGTAAGTTTTTTCGTCTCAAACAATTACGAGCGGAAAGATATTATTTCCATTAAAAACATTTACGTACGAAACCAAAGAAATCAATATGTTCTCAACGGTTAGAACTTACGCAAAGTGTAGAAATGTGTCACTCATGAATAGTAAAATGTAGAAAAAAGTAATAGCTCACAATTTGGAACTATTAATTTTTTTCACTGACAGAATGTCTTGTAATATGCATATTTCTTGTAGTATATTTAACCATAATTCTTAATCCATAGCAAGTCTTTATTGTAATCACTTTATTATTTCTAGATATCTTAACGTAACAGCAAAAAATAGGCATTTATAAGTCGTTTAACGTGCCAAATAATACATCAGTTTGGAGACTTTCAAGTTGGTGGCCTACCTCTTGAAATTTTCTGTAGATTTGATATAATTTATACAATGAAAAAACAAATTGCTCAAGAATCCTAGAGAAAATTTATCAGTGCATACCAAAGAAACATATTCCATCTATGTAAGGCGCCATTTAAAAAAAAAACATATAGATTTCTTATTTTCAGTTTTAATACACTATAATGACAAACAATATCACCCTACTTACTTGTGCAGTTTACTTTGGGAAATTGAAACAGGGAAGCGGTATTTTCCTTTATGGAAACAGAAAACTTGGCACATATAATCCATTTCAGAGAACATTGAAAATATCGCAATAGCCTATTTTGATTAATCTTGTCCAGCGAACAGTTTGTCTGCTAATCCGTAATATATATCTATATACACGCAATTGATGTGCTCATGAATACCAGACACTCTATCTCTACGATTATCGATTAGAGATACATGAATCAGTTGGGTTTTCTTTTGTTTTTTGGCAAAGACGTATTATCTTTCAATTGGTGTCATTATTGCACGTGTGCGTGTACGTAAATTGTATATTATTTTATATGACTGATTTTATGTGTGCGTCAGTACCTTGCATGGTGTTCTTAATATTATTTAGATATTAAAGATAGACAGATGTAGAAGGAATTGTTTGTGGTGCATTTTATAATGAATGGGTTGCTTCTAAAGCCGGTGTTAAGTGGTCTTATCACATCTGCTTTATAAGTGGTTATTATTATTTTTTTCCATTTGTGTTGTGAAGTTATTAAGCTCACTAGAAGAATGTTAAGTTATGCCATGGTCTTGACTGATATTCATTATCTTGGCAAAGATGGTAAGACATTAAGCATTCCCACTGCTACGATCATCAAGTTTATTCATTCTGTAGTTGTCGGTTTCAGATTCAGGTTATGCACAAGTCCATTTAAATCATACTATTGCATAGTCGTAATTGATTCATAACTATGAAAGGCTCTACAATGATTTCAATTAAGAAAATCAAGTTAATAGTATATATCGACCTGACATAACATATTGGGTATCCAAACCCTTACTCCTTACCTTCAATAATAAATATTGACAATTAACCGTCAAAAATTAAAATGAGAAATTATGAAATGTTTATATAAACGCTTGCTTGCATTGTTTGTGTAAGCGATTTTCAATGATCGGATGTGATTGATGTTAACGAAGATTCATTATAAACTCAATTTAATGATTAAAAGACTTTGGACAAAACATATCGGATCTATACAATATATGTTGTAAGTTACCGGAAATTTAGTTTCATATCTCTCATATATAAAGATTATGGTTAAGTGCACTTCGCTCCATAACAACATCGACGTCCTACTTACTACTTATTCCATTCTTCTGCAATAAAAAGTAAGTTTTGGTTTCTACAAAGAATCAAGTAATAGGACTACCAATAATTGCGGTAATCACGGTCAATCTGTATAAATAACGTGGTACCTCAACCTACTAAACTGCTGTGCTGTAATAATGTCATTGCATTAGTCAATGGTATTGGTTTCTACAATCTCTTGAAACTACTTATTATTTCATATCACTTTCTGTAAACCAGGTCCCAAGTGACGTTCCGATTCCATCACTAGAGCACGTGTTAAAACATTTCTAAGTTGTATGATGGTTTTCAACTTTTTTTAGAAAATCATGCTGGGGGAGGGGGTGGGGGGTTCTTCTGATAAATATATTGCCAGCTGGTAGGCACATGGTAGATGAAGGGTACATTATGTTTGAACAAGGTTTTCATTAGGTGGGGCTCGCTTTCAGGGAGTTTCCGTTCCCCAATTGAGAACCATATTGATAGTTATGGGCACTGTGAAAAATTCGGTTTACCAAGAATTCAAAAAAAATATCATCAGAAGTCCTATAAACAATTATATTCATTTTGTTAATGTGATTTAGCGAACAGAGATCCAGTTTTACACATTTCATTATATTATTAAACTATTATGTTGAAAATATCACCTGCTACCAAGTGTATGGTAAATGAATTTTACATATGTTGAGGCAGAAGTTAAGAAATATGTTCATAAAATCCGAACCAAGGTGGACTAAGGTTTTTGAATTTCGTAGCTGGCTTTGTAGTCCTGAATTCGCTAGGTTTAGGAACTGTTTTCTCCAGTTATACAACTTTTACTAGTTGCGTTCTTGTTAGTGTACCCTACGGCATAGTAGTTGCGTTAATTTATTGCAAATGTTTAACCGGTGAAATATGCGACGAAATTATTTATCGGCCGTCAAAGTAACATCGAAAATTTTAACCGAAGAACATTTAAAGGGATTTGACCGATCAAAATTCATAAATGTGGAAAATAGATGTCTTTTGTTTTTTGAGTTTACTGTTGTGTCAGCTTAGTATGTAGTTAGAAACCATAATTAAGTGTTCACTATAAGCTCAGTAAGTTTATAGTCACTGATACGCAGAAGTGATCTGGACTCTAGTTGTGGTATGGCACTTTAGTAATTATACCAATCTTCTCAGCTATTGTCTTTATGGAGGGGGTGGAATCAACATTTAATACGCGGTGTGATCTGAACTGAAGGAAATAATGATGTACATCGTATATAGATATCTCGTTCAATGGATATATTTGATACCGATATTTTACAAATCGAATGATTTATTACTTACGTAGAACAAAATTGATGCCCTGGATAAGTCACTTGCACCATAATCATGAAGTAGCCGGTGAGGCCAATGTCTAAGTTCTAAAACCTCTTCACGTTACTCATTTACGGTTTGGTTCTAAAAGAATATTCATGTGCTTTGTTCAGATTATAACTATGTTTCTTTCCTGAATTTTTAACACCAGCCATTTTAATGATTTTTGGATAACAGTCTTCACATTGTTGTTTTTTAAGGGGGAATCTGCTGACTGGCTAAATCATTCAAGAGCATGATCGAATTTTCATCTCAACATATCTAACGTTGCAGTTATTATACCATTCAGAGAAGATGTTTTCTCCATTGCCTCCATGTTGGTCGCCATTAAGGTTCTCATAAGTGCAATATGAGTGACAGTTCCCGTTGTATTGGAAGCGATAGCAATAGCTGGAACTATAAAATCAGCCGTTACAATAATTACTATAGTTGACATGTCACCAGACGCTTCTGTGCTTCTCTGCGCAGTGACAGCGACCACATGCATTATTGTTTTGGTCATATGTGCTGAATTGTTTGCCCCTGTTATAATAAAGAAGGAAACTCAGTTGGTAAGACATGGCCGTCGAGGTAAGGGGGAGGGGTGGGGTGTCGTGGCTAAATAAAGAAGTGAATAGCAATCTCGGGAGCCAGACTTCGACTTATTCAATTAAATGTTAATGCAGCTTGCAACAGAGATTGTCGAATTATTCATGTTTGTGTTACAAGGCTGGTGTTTTTAGAGGAGAACATCCAATCTAGCCATCATTAAACTTGAATTTAATACAAACACACGAACATTTCAATTATAATATTTCGATCATCATCTGTGAAAAAAAATGTCTTCTGTTTTTTCATTTATTTGCGTACCGTTATAAGTATATGTATATGATATTTCCTGAACAATCCCATAGATATCTGTATTCAAATCGTTGTATCAAAGATGATCATTGTTTTAGGAGTAACTTGATGACTGGTGCCTTTGCATATTCAGGACATATTAGTTCCACTTGTTTTCACAGTCTCTGTTCTATGAATGTACATTAAAAACAAATTGAACTTTGTCTTTGTATTTTTTAAAATATTAATCATTGTTTTTAACTCGTTCATGCTTTAGGCCTATACCACAAAATATTGAGCATTTAGGGTATACAATGGTTGATATGTTTAACGTGTGTATAGAAATGTTAGCAGTGTATATAAAATACATGCCTCTCTGTGTATATTTGAGGAGAAGCGTTATCTTGGATTAACTTGACTTTATATTCAAAGTCATTTTTTAGACATATATTTAATTTGTTATTAGATAAAGGACGATTTCAAAGGTTGTGAAATAGAAAATAGTACTGCAAGATATGATACTTTGATACTATCTATCTACCCATCCATCAATCCATCCATCCATCCATCCATCCATTCATCGACCCATCCATCCATCCACCCATCCATCCATCTATCGTTTAGCCTTACCGTTTTGGATAATGTTTTTACCGAAGAAACCGATGCCAACCACATCATATGACGTCATTTTTCTAGATAGCAGGAGTCTACCATTGTCTACTTATACGAGGGGTGCCTAGTACGTATTGGTGGGG
>KN884486.1:44584-56102 GCA_000934455.1 Apostichopus parvimensis
CTACATCTAACATAATATCTTCTGTGATTCAAGCTTGTTCATAAAACTAAAAGGTTTTAAGGTAAAGAGATTTTCAGAATTGACACGAATAGTAACACACTTTGTTCGCTTTAGGTAAATTGATATCAACAAACTATAAGGGAGAGATAGATAAATATTACCAGATGCGGATCCAGGATGCCTCTCCCCCCCCCCCCTTGACCCTACCAACTTCCCACCAGGTAGTTATTGGCACAAGTTAGCGTTTAAGACTACATTTTAAGCCTACCATCTAGGCTAAATATGCCTCATAATGCACTTTTTGATATATAAGATTGTATTATTTTTTTACGCGAAACAGTGCCCCTAGACCATACCACTTAAGAGTCGTCTGAAAAGACATCACGATCATACTATTCAATTCTTGGATCCTCCCCTTGCTTCAACTACCGTAATATTTCTACGTAATATCTCAGAGCGATACAAATGACTATGTTTTATTTTCCTAAATTTTACACGGCTTAATCTTTCACAGTCGGTTTTAAGTTCTTGTCTGCTCATATGCAACTATTATTCGTATTCGCAGATATAACCATACAAGTTTGAGCAAGGATGGTCGCGCCATTTAATACCATCACCCTTCTGACTTATTCTATAACATTCGCTTTTGTCGTTGAAGCTCCTTCTCCAAAAATTTTCGTAGACTTCATGAGTTCCGTCATCCCAGTGTAAGTTATCTTCTAATCCTTGTAATCCAATCCAATATTGGTGCTGCTCTGAATGGACGAAGCTGTTTATGAAGCTGTTTTCTTCTTCACTCTCAATGAATACGAGATGAGACGAAAAGCTTTCGCAGGTTTGTTGAGCGGTTGTGCGATTAAGGGTATGGGTGTGCACAACCTTGTAGTAGGAACCTCCAAACGACTCTCCAAACCCTGCTGGACTTTCTATAAGACAAAAAGACCCTATTGAAAGTTGCGATGTTACCTTCTTACTCTTAGTACACATTTGAGAATACATTGGTCGGATCTGATCACGCAACGGCGTTCAACTTCTTAGTGTGAACGCTCGTGAACTCATACATTTCGGGGTGGGGGGGGGGGGATCTGAGCCCGGAACGGCGATCAAGATAACAGTGTGAACGCTCCGGGGATCACGCGACCAGGTTACTTGCCCTGGTCAGTTCCTCGTGAACAAAGACGAACGTGATTCTAAAGCCTGGAGTACCGTAGTCGTATAACCAGGGAGCTGCTACTCTAACATTAGCAGCTCCCTGGTATAGCAACTAGCCGATTGAATTTTAAACAATCAAGGTGACCTTTTCGCTATTGCTCTCTATGAACTCTAGGAACCGTCATTTACAGGTCCCTGCTCAAATATGGACACGTCATAGATTAGTTTGATTACCTCTCCGAGGGAAAGGAAGATCCTGGCTCCCATGCGTTTTCAAACGTGAACAAGGCCAATAATAGTGTTACTGTGTGAATCATTACAAATGAACAAACAAAGACAAATTTGCAGTTGTTAAAGCGATGTGATCGAGACGATTGTAATTGGCCATGGTTGATTAGAATAGAACATCTTGCAGATGTGCCAGCTCTCCTTAACACAAACAACAATATTCTAACTTTTATGTGGGTAAGCTTTAGATTATGACAATAAGTAAAGAAACACGTAGCTAACACATGTTACCAATCAATATTGGTAACATGTGTTACTATGTGTTCCTTTACTTATTGTCATTATCTAGATATTGACAAATGAGAAGAGGAAAGTTATGCGAAAGATCTAATTATTTTGAAGACAATTAACATATCTCACATATATCTGAAACAGCTTTGTTCGAAGTTTAAGCCATGATTTTCTTTAATGCTCGATTGTCGCTATAATATGTTACATAATACCGTTTTATTGCAATTTGTTAACGATGGCGCGCTTTTACTTAGCTATTGCGTTAAAGGATCGCCTAGTATCTGTTGAATTTCTTCTGTGTTAAGGGCGAACAAAAAGACCGACTTCCAGACGTTATTTCTTTTCCTTGTCACATTTTCATTGTAAAAATAAACACTGGTATTGCTGTTATTAATGCAGGTATAAGGTAATTTTAAAAGCTTGTTTTATGAATCAACAACAATCACCAACTCTGTCCGTATTAAATCAAATTTGCCATGCTATATTACCATCCTTTGTAGTGTCAATTTTTGGTTCCCCCTGCACCAGCAATGTTTGACTAGTGGTCAACATTAAGTACCGTATTAAAACAGAATAAATTGAACCGAATTGCATTAGGTTTTGTAGTAATATGGATATTAATTAACATGAACTAACCAAAATCAACAAAATATCTTACCATCCTTTGTAGAGGGTACTTCCGGTTCCTTCTCCTTTGTGGTGACAGTCTTTGACGTGGGTTCAACTGCACTGTTGTCACCCCCATTACTTGAACCAGGTCCTCTAGAAACTAGAATGTGTGTAATATAAATGGAAGAAAGCAGTGAAATAGAAATAGTATTCCAAACATTCTTTGTTTGATCTAATGTCTTCACTAAAATTGTTCATAAAGAACCAATTCTAAGCATTCTTTTTTGTCTTAGAATACGGACCAGAAACTTATATGCAGGGATATCCTACTTGGTCCGACGTCGGCTTGACGTTTTGCCCGTCACTGATATAGTAATACAGGGCTGAGTCGGTGCTTTTGTCCCCACCCACCCCCCTCTCTCCTCCTCTTCCGTCTCGATAAAAGAAAACATTTAGAATTCGATAACAAGTTGTACGGGTGTCCTCATCTTAAACTTGATCAGGTCTTTAGAGTGTTGTATCTGTGAATATTTAACAAATGGTGTTTTCTAAACAGACTGGAACAATTATTATCTTTGGGGGGGGGGGGGGCGGGAAGTGGAAGGAATAACGTCTTGATCATGTAATAACCATGCATGTATATCAATATGCTTCTGATGGTCTGTAGGCTTATTTATTCTTTAAGTGCTTTAACTTACCCAAATTGCATTTTGTTTTGTGGAGGTGGTAGATATTTTTATAGAAATGAACTGAACAAATCAATAAACTTGCTTACCATCCTTTGTAGTGGATACTTCCGGTTCCTTCTCCTCTGTGGTGGCAGTAGTTGACGTGGGGTCAACCGGACTATTGTCACCCCCATTACTTGAACCAAGTCCACTAAAATCTAGAAT
The DNA here is from genome assembly GCA_000934455.1 of Apostichopus parvimensis. Lineage (NCBI taxonomy): Eukaryota > Metazoa > Echinodermata > Holothuroidea > Aspidochirotida > Stichopodidae > Apostichopus > Apostichopus parvimensis. The sequence goes on from KN884486.1 coordinate 47,758, forward strand.
GTGTGTTTCATGGAAGAAAGCAGTGAAACAGAAATAGTATTCCAAACATTCTTTTTTTGTCTGATCTAATGTCTTTACTAAGAATGTTCTATGGTAGGGTAACCGTGAGTAAGGTTCCTTTTGTTTTTTGATTTGCTAAAAGAAAAACAGTTCTAAGCTCTTTTTTGTCTTAAAATATGGACCGGAAACTAAAATGCAGGGATACCCTCCTTGGTCCGACGTCGGCTTGACGTTTTTCCCGTCACTGAAATAGTAGTACATGGCTCAGTTGGTGCCGTTTCTACGGCTTGGAAAATTTTTCTACATTTTCGCCCCCCCCCACCTTCTTCCGTCTCGATATCAGAAAATATTAGAATTTGATAACAAGTGTATGTTTGTCGTCATCTTAAACTTGCTCAAGAATGTTGCATCTGTGAATATTTAACACATAGTATTTTCTTAACAGATTGAAACAATTATTATCCGGGGAGTGGTGGGGTGGGGGGTGAGGGTAAGGGAAGGAATAACGTCTTTATCCTTTAATAACCATGCATGTATATCAATATGCTTCTGATGGTCTTTAAGCTTATTTCTTCTTTAAGTGATTTAACTTACCCAAATTGCATTTTGTTTTGTGGAGGTGGAAGATATTTATAGAAATGAACTATACAAATCAACAAACTAGCTTACCATCCTTTGTAGTGGATACTTCCGGTTCCTTCCCCTTTGTGGTGGCAGTGATTGACGTGGAGTCAACCGGACTGTTGACACCCTCATTACTTGAACCAGGTCCACTAGAATCTATCATGTGTGTTTCATGGAAGAAAGGAGTGAAAAACATTACATATATTCCAAACATTCTTTGTTTCATGGTAGGATACCATTGCCTTAAGTTACTTATTATAGTGTAACATCAGATGTTTAATGGTAGGATATATGAACATTTACCACATGATGTTTTTCTAAACAGATTGTAACAATTATTATCCGGGGGAAGGAATAACGTCTTGATCATGTAAAAACCATGCATGTATATCAATATGCTTCTGATGGTCTTTAAGCTTATTTCTTCTGTAAGTGCTTTAACTTACCCAAATTGCATTTTTTTTTTGTGGAGGTGGGAGATATTAATATAAATGAACTATACAAATCAATAAACTAGCTTACCATCCTTTGTAGTGGATATTTCCGGTTCCTTCTCCTTTGTGATGGCAGTGATTGACGTGGGGTCAACTGCACTATTGTCACCCCCATTACTTGTTCTAGGTCCACTAGAAACTATCATGTGTGTTTCATGGAAGAAAGCAGTGCAATAGAAATAGTATTCCAAACATTCTTTTTTGTCTTATCTAATGTTTTGACTAAGAATTTGCTATGGTAGGGTAACCCTGACTAAGGTTCCTTTTGTTTTTGATTTGCTAAAGATAAACAATTCTAAGCTCTTTTTTTTGTCTTAAAATACGGACCGGAAACTAAAACGCAGGGATACCCTCCTTGGTCCGACGTCGGCTTGACGTTTTGCCGGTCACTGAAATAGTAGTACATGGCTCAGTCGGTGCTTTCGACCCCCCCCCCCCCAACCTTCTTCCGTCTCGATATCAGAAAATATTAGAATTTGATAACAAGTGTATGTGTGTCGTCATCTTAAACTTGCTCAAGAATGTTGCATCTGTGAATATTTAACACATAGTATTTTCTAAACAGATTGAAACAATTATTATCCGGGGAGTGGGGGGGGGGGGAGGATGGGGGATGGTATAACGTCTTGATCATTTAATAACCATGCATGTATACCAATATGCTTCTGATGGTCTAAGCTTATTTCTTCTGTAAGTGCTTAAACTTACCCAAATTGCATTTTGTTTTGTGGGGGATGGGGGATATTAATAGAAATGAACTAACCAATCAACCAACTAGCTTACCATCCTTATGGTAAGTCCATAATCCTACAACTTTCTCACATCCAGGCTAGACTCGTATAAACATCCTTATAAAAATTAGTTCGGGTTGGGCTATATGGTTTAGGTAAGCGTTTGCACAAAGGATGTATTAACTCCTTGACAAATCAATAAAGGATAAATCACTGTTCGATTTCTCGTTTCAATTTCAAATCAGTTTCTCATAGCCCTACATTAACAATAGACAAGACTAAGTATAGTCCAATATGTAATGCCTTAAAGGAGAATCAATACCTAGCAGCATCACAGGTCGATACGATAGAGGTACTTGATTAACAGCTTCCCAAACAGATAGAGCAAATAATTATTCCATTCAGTGTAATCCCTTCTTACACAAGCCGGAAATGAGGGAGAGGATTCGATTGGCGGACTGGTGTACAACATTCGTAGGAGCAGTAGGACATATGATTTTGGTTTGAAGGGACAAACCAACAGGTTTTCTCAAAGCTTCCGACAGAATTGATCCTATGTGCTGTGTTTTTAGGCCTATGCTTGATTTTTTATTGCCTATGCTTGTTTTCACATCATGCGTATTGATAGCGATTAAGGGGATAAATAAACGGAACTCTAGTTTGACGTTTCAATGACCCTGTAAGTATAGATATCCCATTATGTTTACCTGAAATGAACAGTGATTGTCCTGAATAAGCTGAAAATCTGGTAACTCGTCAATTAAAAAGAACAAAATAGTTGCTGCCTGTGGATCGGACAACATCGCTTGGTGCGTATTTAATTTTTCTCTTCTGCATTAGTCCCCATATACACATCTCATTAACTCGCCCTCTTTCCTACCTTTCATCGGACAATAGCTTACATAACTAAGACAAAATGATCATTTTCGAAAGCAGTTAAAGGTTTACAGAGACCTATGAACACCATTGTCGTAATCACTCTATTAGGCATTACAATCATGAACATAGTTGCAACCCGCATCAAAATCCATCAAAGATTGACCACTTTACAAGTCTTTTCTCGATTCTAGGTTAATGTATGTGTAAACATTAGCTAATTATGCGCATTGATGATTTACCGGGAGTGACTGACTAATTTTACGTTAGTTATATCTTTGTTTTTATCACCTTGATTTCAAGTCTTTTCTCAAGTCTAGGTTAATTCATGTGTAATCATTAGCTAATTATGCACATTGATGACGTACAGGGAGTGACTGACTAATTTTATGTCAGATATATCTTTGTTTTCATAATCTTGATTTCAAGGACTCTGAACACAGGTTTGTGGCCTAAGGCGAAGTTTTAAAATATGTTATTGTCTTCTTTGAAAAGAGGAACATCACATTATTCAAATGATATAACTGGGCTTGTAATTAAGGGTTAAAATTCATTAAGGGCTAAAATAAGAAACATTTATGATCGCAACACTCCACGTCATAGTTTGCACATATTGTATAAGTCTCCAAAATTATCAAAACTTTAGATGTGTATATCTTGGAAGCGAATAAGCTTTTCGTAGGCGTTCAACAGATTGTAAATTAGATAACACACAGTACAAATGTAACGAATATGGGCCAAATTGGCTAGGTGCCCGTAATACTTTAAGGCCTATGAAGAATGCACGTTGTTTCGAAAATAGGTGTTTTAAAAGTTGGGAGGTTAGGTGATGCTTAGGCTACGGCATACCTAAGGCAAAGGATCGAAAGCGGTATAGATCTAGGAAATATGCACGTTCCCTTATAAAATAGAATTACATACCCGCGCCACTTCCCTTTCTTACCATCGGACATGGGTGTCTTGAAAGTGGTTCGATACTGGTATATTCAGGGAATATAACAAACTCTCTGGTATATTAGCGATACGTTTTCAAATGGTGAGAATTAACAGTGTTGCAATGAAATGTTTCCTAAGTGAAAAGGATTTGCTCATCAATGTGGTTTCAGTTCAAGAAATGAAAATAATGAACACGTGTTAATGTACTGCATGTAGCCTAGGTACATATTTCATCGACTTTGTTAGTAATAACTATTGCCACCGCGTAGCAAAAACCTTCTTAAATGTTGTGGTAGCATTCTAGGGTATTATTCGGAAGTTTAGAACTTAAGTTAATAAGTTTATAAGTAATGATTTGCCCACTTTTGACACATCTAACGTAAAGCATATCTGTTGATATGAAAAACTGGGCAAGCCGAACAACACTAGTTTCTGTGTGCTCTCGTAATATTAAAAACTATGTAAAGCAAATGAGAATATGAATAGTACGTTGACATATAACATGGTTACATTGAAGAGCTTGTCTATCTCTAAGTTATTAAATTCATAATAATCTAGCATTAATAAGAAGAGGGAAAAACACGTCGGTTGTTGATTTAAGGCAAACATAATACAAATCACACAACAAAGCTTTATGAATAGGCCTAAGAACTTAACAAAAACATGAATAGAATGGAGAGCTTGTCTATCTCTAAGCTATCAAATCCATAATAATCTAGCATTAATAAGAAGGGGAAAAACACTTCGGTTGTTGACTTCAGACAAACATACAACTCACACAACAAAGCTTTTGGAATAGGCCTAAGAACGTAACAAAACAAAAACATGAATAGAATGGAGAGCTTGTCTATCTCTAAGTTATTAAATTCATAATAACCTAACATTAATAAGAAGGGATAAAAACACGTCGGTTGTTGACTTCAGGCAAACATACAAATCACACAACAAAGCTTTTGAATAGGCCTAAGAACTTAACAAAAACATGAATAGAACGGAGAGCTTGTCTATCGCTAATATATTAATAGGTAAAAATAAACTAGAGCATTAATAAGAAAGAACACGTCACTATAAGGCAAATATCATATAACTTGATATGTCATCGATGAGGATGAATTAATACATGCACTGCATGTGAGGGTAATAACGTTAACACACGAGGCTCCATATTATTAGTATATATACAACAGGTTTCATTATCTAGTATTCCCTTTATTGACTTTAACACTAAATTAAGTGAAAACTGTCATAGATATCTACAGCTAACATAATATATTATGTGATTCAAGCATGTTCATAAAACTAAAAGGTTAGAAGGTAAACAGTTTTGCAGAATTGCTACGATTAATAACACAGTTGCTTCGCTATAGATAAATTGATATTAATAAGCTATAGGGAAAGATAGATAATTCTAACCAGGTGCGGATCCAGGCTGGTTGTGTACGCCCTCCTCTTCCTCCTCCCCTCTCCTTCGCCTCTCCTCTCCTCTTTTCATCAAAGCTCAAAAATAATTATCAGCAGTGTTTGCGAACAGACCAAATTGTATGCCTAATATGCATTATAATTATGCCTCAGAATGTATCATTTGATATCTAACATTGTAGTGTTTCTTATTTCTGAGAGAGTAACCCTTGAACCTATCACTTGAACCACCCTACTACGAGTCATCTGAACGACCCTATCCCAGACCCACTCTTTGCATAGTTCTGGATCCTCCCATGCTTTCAAATACCGTAATATTTCTGCAACATTTTGAGATTTTAAATTTTAAAGCGGTACAAATGAAGGGGTAGCTTGGGCGAAGTGCCTGGTATAGGCATAGCATTTCTTTACCCATATATAACGTAATGATGGGTATTTGGTCCTACGGGTGAGACAGTTTGGTCTTGAAAGAAATATTAAATACTTATCTTGAAACGTCGTATTTTTTGCGAAAATCCTTTAATTTACGTTAATAGAAAAAGAAGAGATTTGATTTAGTTATTGTTTTGCTGTTATTGTAGATTTGATCTAGAAGTCAAAATTAAATGGAAAGAGAGAAACATTAAATGACTACTATGTATTTCTGGATCTTTATTTGACAAAAAATACTTAACACAGTCAAAGACTAATTTCAATGATAAATTTCAAGTACTTTTTGTTTGCGAATCTTACTTTTGAGTTCTGTTGATTCATCTTCATCCAGTTTCACTCCTCCAAATGTGATAATATCGCAATTATCTCCATCTTTGATCCATTCACTCTTCCCCTCCTTGTTGACATTTGTTTTGTAGTAGCAAGGCTTTTTTCCTGCAAAGTAAATATTCAAGTTTTAATTTGGAACTAATTTTTTTACATGGATGTGACTAGGGAATGTATCAATAATAGAAGCAAAACGCTGTTACGTTTTGATTATAGCATTTATAAATGAAAAAAATGCATCAAATTGTCCTAAATGATTTATAACTAAGAAATTTACATTGCAAAACATATTTATTCCTTACAAACTAGTATAACAAAAAGTATGTTCTAACTATAATTCGGGTATCTTTACACATTTTAATATAGTAATGGTTCATACATTTGTATTACTTATTTTCAGGAGGCAGAACCAGGATTTGAAAAAGGAATGTCGTTGACTCCCTGACTGTCTCCCCATGAAAAAATTATTTACATGAAGTAGTGGATTCTGAATCATGTATATATTGTAACGTTTACTCAGACTAAGATTCCGGGGCGCCTAAATATTCCCTACTGAGGATTGGTGGTTGTATGGAAACAAATGCGGCTTGGATGGTTTTGTGTTAGTAGCGACGAGCCTTGAACCTCGCTATTACATACAGAGAATATAACACATAGATAAACGAGTAAAGAACGAGCGCTGAGATTTCGTAATCTATTACTACAATCAGACACAAAACATCGGCAGGAAGCCCTCACAATTAAATAGAAGAACTTGTACTTAAACGGAAATGGTTACAATCGAGGTCTCATTACCGAAGTAGAGTCATATAACGATACGCACACACGTGTATAAAAGACTAATATGAAACAGATACAAATACGACCACAATGATTGGAGCCAGGGCTACTATCGAACCGAACGATTCAGAACGTTAGCAAAGACTGACTTACAAGTCTCGAGATCTGATCCACCTGGGGGTTAAGGGATGTACACCACCACATTCCTCTGTATTTGAATTTGTAGATGTTTATGCCATGGTTAATGTCATTAAGCATATAGCCTATATTTAATGCGAGTCTATATATGATAATTTATTGCTAAGACATCGTGTTGAACCTTCTGTCTCAGCGATACGATTTCATTACTTGTGTTAATTATATTAAGTATAGTGTTCAGACTTGCGTTAAGGTTATCAGTCTTAAGTCACTGTACCGTCGGTATCTTTGAAGAGGATATTTAAATGACTTCTACAGATATGAAACTCACCCTCTGTCCATTCGATGAACAAACATGCTCCAAATATAATGATTCCATCTAACAAGGAGAGCTTCATCTTTCCTACTTGATAAAAACTCTTGAATTTAACAAAGTCCACGAGATAACAAAATAGTAAATCAAATGAGAAACATTGGCATGGGATCTACAGTAGTGTGTTTTACTTCTCTGGGAATCTATTTAGAAAGTAGCAACAGACACACCAACCTAAAATTAATCGTGATAACGCAAAGTGTACATTTATGAATATTCATAATTCTTATAAATGATCGTTGATTATTGGTGAACAAGCCATATTTAATTAACCTTTAAATATTGTATTAACTAAATGGAACACTGTCAATTGCTGATATCACAAGAGCTTACATAAGCAACTATACGAAAAACGAATATCAAAGGTACTTAGTAACGCCTAGCACTGACATGACATTTGATATATACCAAAACACCTATGCGTTTCCCTGGAAACCAATTCGCTCCTCTTTGGAACAAAGATAGTTTAACAGTTTAAGAGTAGTATGCAGCTTAAACGTAAGGTACTAACATATTAAGGATCAACTAAAATTATAAATGTTATGAATCATTTTGCTATTGTGTAAAGTAATATATATATATTTAAATTATCAGTAGAAACTGTTGAAATGAGCGTTTTTCTTAATTTTTTGTCTCAGAAAAAAGTGTATTTATCTATGACTAACTGTGCTGTTGGAAAAATGTGTAATTTCATTCGAGATTTAAGAGCTAAGCGTATAAATAAAATATTAAAAAATAAGGTTTTCGGATTTTTAAGTACAAAACACAATGCAAAGTTGTATGTTATAAACTTTTGAAAGGATCGACTATATCATGTTAACAACAGATCTTCTTATGGTCGAAAAATCAATCACCCTTCATAACGATATCGAGGTTTTGGTAAGGTCACACACTTCCAACTGTTTATTTTATTAACTTTTATTAAATTCAACTCTTTAATATCAGATACAGTTGTGGAAAAAAAACAATCTTGACAATCCTGTTAAGGGAGAGCAATTAAATGACTGTTTTGTTACATTATCATAATTAGAGATGCCTGCTCAAGCTGGGAAGAGGTTCCACCCACCACGGATCTTCTTCATGCCATAGTATGTTGCGTTTATGTATTTATCGATATATCATGCCTGACCTGAAGCGGTATTTTCCTTTATGGAAACAGAAAACTTGGCACATATAATCCATTTCAGAGAACATTGAAAATATCGCAATAGCCTA